>JAQIXG010000510.1:0-31442 GCA_034700105.1 Oconnorella tubifera
GAAGATAGAGAAAATAATCCATCCACAAAGTACTTTTTATATCCATGTAGTGTATACTCCTTAAATCAAATAACAAATAATTTAAATGCTCTGTCATTAAAAATATATTTAATTGAAATTTGTTTATATACCAACGGGTATACATTATAATATGCTTGGTTATAGCATTTCAGAATATAGCACATAGGCCTATACATGATAGGCCTACTACATTTTTGATTTACAAGTTTAACTTCAAATAAAATTGATTTTTTTATATATTTGCAAAGCGCTAAATTTTATTTTCAATATTAACTAAAAATTATTAGGATGAGGGGGATAAATATTAATTAAGCTCACTTGTTGTCTCTTTCGAGATTAAATTGACAATTATCTCAGTTAACATGTTTTCCTAACACTTGTTAATGGGGGGGGGGGGCGATGGGGCGATTGCCCCCCCCCCCCCCCCCCCCCCCCCCCCCCCCCATACATAGTTGATGTAATTGTTTATATGTTAATACAAACTTATAAATATAAGCTATTTAAAGCTTGTAGGCTTTATATAGACTATTATTGTTATTAAGCATAAAATCTTGTCAAAAAATGTCACAAATGTGTCTTTGAAATGTGAAAATATCTTTATTAAATTTCAAATAAAAACGCTTTATTTAATGCACTAAAAGTATAAAATAACTTTAGGCCTACGCAAAACGAGGCATGGGCGCGCTTCTAACAGTGTCAGATTCATAGGTGGGGGGATAGGGGTGATTTACTCCCTACATAGTTAACTTAACATACTTTTTCAAATAGATACATTTAAACTTGCAGGCTTCTATACAGAAAAGATCAGCTCTTCCTAATGTAGTAACGAAAAACGACTGAAAGAAATTGAGGCTAAACCACTGGGGAGACCAGAAAAATAAAATCTGAAAAATAAAAATAATCGAAAAAATAAAAATAAAGCCTACAAGCTCTACTGGATGGTCTGAATCCGCCACTGTTTAACTTAAATTGAAAATATCTTTTTACAAATCGTAGCAAAATCAAGTGCACTGAAATTATAGTGCACCTGATTCAGGGGTGTAGTCCTAAAAAAATAAGTGGGGGAACGCCTGTATCAGTGGCGTAAGGCAAAGTCTTGCTGGAATTTTTGCATGTTTTTGCGCTTTGTTTTAAAACTGTTGCATGTACAAAAATACAATAAAATTATTATAATAAATTGAAAATTAATGTAGTTTTGTCAGATACAGAAACTATTGCGAAATAATTACAAACAATTACAGACAGAGACACTCAGAGAACAAATATATAGGCCCAAACTGATAATGTTTTAAACACTTTTTATATTATCTGTGTGCAGATAATATAAAAAAATTAATTAAAAAAACTCTCAAATAAATATCAATCAAATCTTCAAATACAAAATTTAGAATTTTTTGTTTTTTTTCATAAGTTGTTTTTATTAAACAAAGCTCATGAAAAATAGAAGTTTTTGTCTAAAACGTTTTATCCAAGTTATCAAATGACCTCACATATTCGTCCATTTTAATCGCTGATATTCATGGTTAAAACAAGCTAATGGAATATTAAGATTATTGAATGAAGTTCAGAACAAAAATTTAGCATCAATATTATAAAAACAAAGGCTCAACCACCCCGAAAATCTGAACAGATATCCTGACTTTGTAACATTACGTCAACGATAACTGTACTGATCGTTGGCGACCACAACTGTGACACTGTGAAGTGTCAACGGGCTGATCCGATTTTTACATGGATTTGAGCAAAATAGTGGGGGAACGCGTTCCCTCCCTGGAAAAAAGTGAGGGAACGGTGTTCCCCCTCGTTCCCGCCCCACTACACCACTGACCTGATTCATTGAATTTTAACGTAAACTCATAAGCACGTCGCAATCAGGTGGGGGGAAATTGTCCCCCACCATGATAGTGACGTCCTTGAGTTAAGTTAGAAATCTATGAATCAGGTGCATCCATAATATCTCGTGTAATAGCATTATTATGTGCCTGTTATTATAGTATTGTTATTAATATTACTATTATAATTATAGGACTAATCAGTGAATGATTAACACAATGAAGTAAACATGTATACACTTATTAAAACACGATACTGTAAACATATGAGTAGACAAGCTTGAACAAAGATGTATTATTTAATTCAAACTTTGTGTATAATATTATGTACTAGGGACGCCGAAATGAGGGGAAAGGGGGGGGGGATAAGCTCTTCCTGACGAAAAATTGATATTAAAAGACATTAGGTTAAAAAGGTCATATTTTGCTGAAAATACATTTTTTGCCCTCTCCATTTAAAAAAAATTCTGGCGTCACTGTCAAATATATGTAATGAGTATAAGCGGCTTGGCTGTAGGCCAGAATTTTGTTTAAACTTGCTTAAACAATATTTGTTCGTTTTAAAGTTGGGTCATTACAATTTTGAGATTGCTTTGCGATAAAATTGTATGGCTTTAAGACCAATAAAATGCTTTTTAAACCATTTAATCGATCATATAATACGTTAATATAGTCGCAATAGTACGAGTGTCACAATAATTAGCAGGCAAACGTCAAAAATTATTAGCTTATATAATAATTTAATATATCAGAATTTAAGCATGAGCTACAATTAAGTTGATCCCAGTTTAGATTTTCAGCAGGTCTATTGTAAGTTAATTCGGTAAACACAATTTTATTGTTTCAAAGACAATAAAGCTGTCAGCCTGTTTTTAAGTAGGCCTATGTAAAAAATGAGTTCCGTATTATAACAAATAACAAATGAAGAATATGTTTGGTACTAAAAAAATTAATGAAAAGGAGATCATTAGGAAGAAGTATTTTTCTATCAACCAAACAGTCTCCATATCCGTGTCCCTTTTGACTGGTAATAAGATATTTTAATAGAAGGAAATATTTGTAATTTATTGTTTAAATTAGCCGATTATCTTAGCAAATAAGGATCGATAAAAATAACAGTATACCTTTGAATAGTTTCCGCATCTTTAGCTACCTGAGCATTCAACTTATCTGCGATAGCGTAATTTATTTCATACCTACGTCCCAAATCCCGCGTATGATTCAATCTAACACTGGTCAGCTTTTTTGTTCTCAAGTCACCATAAACTTTCGTAATCCAATCATCGCCCCACCAATCGGTAAAAACGTGAGGGTAATAGTACCCCAATATATCTATATGAGTTCTGTGTACAAAATCGTACGTTAAAATCAATTCATTACCACCCTCGTGCTGTGGCCCAACAACGCCGATATTTTTGGGATCGTATTTACTTAAGGTTTCAATGAACATTTCTGTCCATTGACTTGTTTGCAAGCTCGTATCATCATTAACTCTGTAGTAGTAATCAGCATTGTCCAAGTATGCCTCCATCATTGCATCGTTCTGTGCCCACACGGGTTTTCCTGTATGATTACATTGCACAAAATGAATAGAAGTGCTGATGTTTCCAGATGAGCACTTATTACGTGTTACTCTATCAAATGCTTTCCTGAAATCTAGGAGGAAGTTTTTATCCGTAAAAGCTTTATCGTTGTAGTCGTACGCTAGATAGAAGTCATAGTTGTAACCCTTTGACGCAGTCTCGCAAAATGTCGGAAGAAGGCAATAGAAAAATATAAATGATTTTGACACATCTGATGTCTTTGAGATACCTTTCGAAGTAATACCCAATCCAATGGCGATGGTAATCCCATTTCGCTTTTCACGCTTGTGACCGGAAACATAACCTGTGTGACCAAGATTTGGATCATCATAATGAACATCCGGTTCACTAACCTGAGTTATTGTTTCTTCAAAGAATAATCTGAGATTGAAAGACTCGACATCAGTCAAAATGCTTGACTTGTTTATTTGAAGAACATGCAGCAAATCACCAGATATTCGAACATGTGCAAATATGAAATGTACAACAATTACGTAGAGAGCAGCTGCAGCAAGAATGTATTTCTTTCGTTGATTCAAAAACGAAAAAGTTTGTATAAACAGGTAAGATAGCGTACAGCTGGACTCATTGACCATCAATTGTCTTTCTTTCAAGTCCTTGGTAGCGTTCCCACTCTCATTTCCCTTCATTTGTTCTAAATTGCTTCTGTAATATTTCTATAAATGACGATGCTGCGATTATATTTTATATTATAACGTAAAAATGTTTAAGCTTTTGCATTGCACTCTCTAAACATATCAAACGTTGAATGGCAGAGACTTGTGTTTACTTTTAAAAATATATTTACTTGCAGTATATATTTCATATACTTACTAGATATTTTTAAAAAAGTCAGTATATATTTCATAGATATTACTAAATAGGACTACCAGATATATTTTTCACTGATATTTTAAAACTACGACACTCTTTTTATTGTCATGTAACAGTAGAATTCATTCAGACTAAGTTTACCTAGGAAACTGCGATTTAATCCATACTATATTTTTCTACTTCGTCATATACACAGCAGTGGAGCCTACAAAAATAAATTAATGCTACTTAGCCTACGTTAAATCACAGAAGTCTGTGGCTTAACCCATTTCAGGTCTATAGTTCGTTCAATGCACGAAAAGAAACTATGAACTCTAAATGCTAGTCAAGTAAAGTAAATATGGTGCTTAACTTGGCGATTAATCAAATAAACGTGACATTGGGTACTAGGAAAATTATTATTTCATTGTGACAGTCAAATGTTGTTGTTAATACATTATTCGAATGAAATAATACAATATGCTTGTAGTTGATTATAAAAAAGGCAATTAGAACCATATTATATAATTTAGATAGGGAAATCATAAATCTCACGTTCTAAATTTTTAATAAAAAAGTAGAACGAAACAAAGATATATATTTATATAGTAATATATAGATTAATTAAAGAATGAATTATTTACAAAATTGAGATAACTAATATAAAAAATATCATGATCTATTTTCCCCCCACCCCTCCCTCCCCTCCCTTAATAAGTCTCTATAGCGTTGCTACTTGTTCATCAAATACAGCTGAATATGCGACTAATTCATTCAAAGGTAATGCCTAGGTGTTAGATTTACTATGTAGCATTATAAACTTTTAGTATTAATTCTTTAATTCTACAATTTGTTTATTTGGTGCTTAATATTACTTCAGTATACAGAGATTCCTTATTCTTAGGGGCGTCAACCGGGTTTTAAAAAGTGCAGAATAAACACTTGATTCTAAACATAACTGTAAATAATTTTAAGAACGAACTTATACAACCAACACAAACTTATACAGTTTAGCGATTGCCTAGTAGATTACGACCAAAGCCAGTGCATATTACATTTTATCGTTAACCAAAGCACGTCGTCAATTATATTATGCAAATGTGCATAATATAAGTCTACTAAGCAGTTAATTGTTTGAGATATATATACCTATTAATAGGAAAACCAGCTTTTGTTTTTTCAGAGGGGAGGAGGGGGTGGAGATGGAGTGAACTCAATCAAATAATTGTTTGCCTAACTATTGCGGTTGCAGAGTTGAAGTGAAACTAATTTTTTACTCACTAGCTTGAATGTTAATGAAGAATATCGCTCTTCTATAATTGAAAATATAACATTTAAAAACACAATCGAATTTTTATTGATGGAAAATATTGCGTTGACTCCCCTTCCCCCTCCCCACCATCACAATCAGACAACCCCACCGGCCTTTTCTCAATGGCACATCACTGATTGGTGTTTTGTATAGCTCAACGTAGGGCTTGTTAACTCAGAAACATTGTAAATACCTAACGAGATATTATTGGCTATTGCTGTAACTTCTTTTTTACTTACGAATACCAGGTTGTGGTGGAGTATGGTATACGACTCTGCGACTGACTGACTTTGTTGAGTTATCTTCAATGAAAATATATTGCATTTAAAAGGAACAGCTTCGTGATTAAATAACTTGTCCGCGGAATGAGATGATAAAAATATCGTGAAACGGCAATTCCTCCGCTGCACATTTACTAAACCCGAACACCCCCCCCCCCAACAGGGTCTGATTTATAAAAAAATGAAAGGGTTTTCTATCCATAATTTAAAAAATATGACACTATACAATGTACACATAGGGTCATATACTTGGCTTTGCCTCTATAGCCATAATTTTCGCAAAAGACGCTTGGATACCTTTTTAGAGTTGACAACCCCTTTCTCAGCCTCCACAATATGCTTTTCCCTTCTATTAATAATGTCATTCATTCAATCGACAGTGATTTCTACAATGCAGATCAATGCGACAGATGGCGCAAGTTTATTAAAAAATACCACGCTGTCTTTTTACAGCTTTATCTTCTTATAATATATTATGTTAGTTGTCAATCAGACAGAGTCTCCTATCAAAAATTTTTCATATTATCAAAAATTGGCTGCTGTTCTCACTCAACTGAAAAACCTAATCGATTCAAAGAAGAGACAAAGCAAACACATTTCTTGTTATTTTTTATTTTACATCAATTATTGATATATTGAATATTTTTTCCAAACGAATCTTCATAATTGATATCATTATTATTATCATTATCATCATCATCGGTATTGTAAAAATGACTACTATTAAACTAAATTTAATTAAAAGCGCAGGCCCTATTATACTACGTTCATTGTAAGAACAAAAATCATATTTTTCGTCGCTAATAATTCTAGACGGATATATTAGCTATGCTTTCATCCGCATTTATTTATATTATATTTCATAGATTCTAAAGTCATTTATTATTTTTCCTTAGCCGTCGTATTATTGCTCTGATTTTTTTCTCTATATTTTAGTCGTCAAAAATATTATTTTTCAAATAACAAAATTATAATATTATCCGTATAAGATAGGCTTATACGGATATTATCCGTATAAGATATAAGATATATAGTTACACCTACTAATCATTGTTAATAAATTAGAAATTTTTATATTTATTTATTTGAATTTTATTTTTTGAAAGTTAATATTTCTGAGCTATTTTTATGCATTTTTCTACATTTATCTTACTATGTATATTAGTCGTAATATACGTTTCAGATAAAATAGTTCTTATCAGGTGCCCCAAGCCCCCATTGTGGTAGAAGTGATTGCTTTTTCACTTTATTCCGGAGAGGGGGAAAGAATGAAAAATATTAGTAGGCGTAAACTGGTGTTCCTGGGGAAGACTAAGAACTATGATTAATTGTTTCTACGATCAAAAGGAAAATGAGGGGCACTGGCTTCTAGTCTGCTGTAGTCTTCGTTAGCAATATCGTTTAAAGCACTTTTAGTCAGTGCTGAGTAACAAATCTATGAGAAAATATATCAGGCATCTAATTTTGCACTCATCCAATAATTGTTAAAGGTGCTTTTTATAGAGACTTTATTTCTATGATCTATCTCGTTAAATTTATTTTCAACTAACTGTCGGGGTCGATTTGTCAGGGACGATTTGACGGATCACGGCAATAATCGTATTAAAATATTATGTTGTTAAGTTTGGATGCATAAGAAAGCTTCGTGCACAAAATCATTTTTGCCAAGATAATAAAGCTAGATTTGATTGATATTATGATTATATTATGATTATTAATATTTGATTGATTAATAAATATAGTTTAGCATTAACATGTTTTCAAAATAAATTCATTTAAACAGTGCATAAAATACCACGTTAAATCAAAACACAGGGAAACTGATCATTAAATTAATAAAATTATAAATTACTGAAATAAACTTATATCAAAATACAAAGCAAAATATTTATGAACATATCATAGTTTTCAAATGCAACCAGCGCACATAAATATTACTTTGTTTAAATCAAACATTCTATCTACACAGCTGAAGCAATTACATAAAGATATTATCTACAAAGCTTACACAACAGCCCTCTACAAAGTGCAACACTAGTACTGGTATAATTCTTAACCAATAAATCGTACAGTAGAAGAATGCCCTCTGCTATTCTCGATTCTTTTCGCTTCTTCTTCAAGTATACTCGCAAAGGTATCCAACGCAGCTCCTGCGGCCTCTTGCCCGAACCCCAGATAGACCGGATGGCTGTCATACCTTCTCTTCCTAACCCTCCCCGTCATTGTATCTTCATCTCCCTTCCCCATCCAATCACTACGACTCGTATCCATAACTTCACTTGCCTGTCTCAGCCGCTCCCAGTCTAGCCCACTAACGTCATCGCTAGCCATGAGATCATTGTGACGGAATCTGTTACCAGCTGCCCGCAGCGTAGCGCTAGTATCGTGCAAGGATGAGCCAGACGGCCTGCTGCTGTCCTGCGCGCTGAGGCCAGCTAAGTATCCAGCCCAGAAGGTGGCTTCATCAGCATCTAGTGGTATGCTGACTTGATTTCTCAGAGATTCAAATGTGGGACGTTTGGGAATGTATTGATCATCATCGGGTGATGATAAGAGATCATATATGGACCGTGAATCTGATGGAATTACTGACATAGCTAGTGTTATGGAAGTCATCATGGCCAGACAGTTAAGTGTCCAGCAGGCTACAATTAATCGATTCATTCTGTATAAAGAAAAACATATACGATAATTATGCATATTATTATAACGCTTACAGAGTAGGATTATATTACAGTAGTATGCCTAGGATATTACATGTTACTTTTAAGTAATTTAACTTACAGTTAAATGCATACTGAAATGCATACAGTATGCATTTAACTGTAAGTTAAATTACTTAAAATTATTTGAAAAATAAGACGTAACAATTACAACGATTTTTCTACTTTTCTTTTAGCTCTGTCTTCTGAAGCCCATCTTTCAAAATAAATTCTAAAACTTATTCAAATAAACATTACTATAGTGTATATATATTTTTTTCTTTTACTCGCGAATTGCTGGTCTCATTAAAATCAGCTCAGTAAAATCTTTGCTAATTTATTTCCTAAAAGAATTAATAGGATAGTTTAAAAGATGATTCGTTTCGTTTACTTTATTGTAAAATTCAATCGACATATTTATGTACATTCGGATACAAAACGTCACTGTCAATTGAACTGAATTTGAAAACATTGTCAATTAAACTTTCAAGAAATGCTGCATGAATACAATATTATAGTGATAGACATTAGCGATGACTTACTATCCCATAATAAACATTAATAAACATTAATTAAGTTATGACTGACTATAAACACATTATCATACACGAAAAGTCAGCTATAATTTATTAATGCTAAAAAAATTATTAACAAAATCGAAACAAATTGTCTCCCGTAACTCAAATGCAGCCTACCTGATTTTTGCTCAGATTGCAGCTGCTATTTATAATATGTTTCTAAATATAGAAACTTTCTAGCACAAAATCCTTGAGGACAACTGACAACCCTTTATGTCCTGTAGTTTAAACTCTATTCAATATTATTGACTTGTTTTAAATTATGTACTATTCTGTCTCTTACAATATTTACTTTAGTTGAAGATGCTAATAGTTTCTTGTTTTTCAACTTACACGTTTATCTTGTTTTACTCTAATCTTATTATGTTCCGAAACCGCATGCCTTGAAAATGTCACGTACTAGGTCCAATTTCTGCAAACCTTTATATACGGCAACAATCCATAACAATCTGAAGATGGGTGAGAGAGAGAAAGAAAGAGAGAGAGAGAGAGAGAGAGAGAGAGAGAGCGAGAGAGAGAGAGAGAGACGCTGGTGCAAGGTTCACAATGTACCTTCCATACTAAAATTATTTCTTCTTAAACTGCTGCTGGACCTACGCAAGTTACAACAAATAACTCTGTCATCGTTTAGAACAAAATTAATCTAGACCTAATTTTCTTTAAGGAAATATTTTACTTTGAACACGCTACGTAGGTTTAAATGAATAGTACATTGACGATTAAAAAATAACTGCACGTGAAAACTGTTCCGCGATGATTAAATATCAGAAGGAGAACGACCAAGAACGTTATTTATGCTGTGGGGGGGGACTAAATCAAAGAGCTAAATGTTACTCTAATTTTGCAAAGTATTTTTTTAAAATAGATTTAAGTTAATTTTATGCTAAATGCCCTCCCGCCCCCCCCCCCTCTTTAAAAAATGGAAGTTGTAATTAATTAAACGAGCATTGATCAGTAACTTTTCTACAGTATTTTGATAGCAATTTAGAAACACGGATCAATAAAACAATTAACATTATCAAATAGCAGAAGTGTTAAGCAGCAGTTGCGCAATTATAGGACTAAAAATGCACAATTGACAAACAAGGTCATTATCTTTATTTAAAAAGATCTGCCCCTAAAAAAACAGTCGAAATGACGTCCTTTTTGTAAACAGACAGGAAGCTCCCCCCTTCTCTATATTTCAGGACTATCGCAAAATTTTCTTCAGAATTTTGTCAAATGCAAATATGCTATCAAATGCAGCTGTCATCAAATGAAGCGAAAATATTTTCGATTTTGGAACAAGTGCCATGGAAATGAAATAGAAATAAACTTCAAAGATTTACTTTATGACAATATAAATGACTTGAGAAGATCATTAGGGATTAATGACTATTATTTACAATTACTGTATAACAGATAATTATAATTATTGATAATCAGCATTTTATTTGAATTAGAATAAATATTTCATTTCAAAATGTTGGTAAATAATAAAACCATAACATATAGTATAGTTTAGTGATTTTTTATATTGGAGTGCATCTAATTATGTCAAACTATATAGGAATATCTTTTAAACGCAATAAAGACAATTCATTTTTTTTATTTAAAAACAAGTTATAATCTGATACGGTTCTCAAAATATGTTCGCATATATTTCAGTGTCTCTCTAAAAACAAACAATTCAGAATAAAGCCTTAACGACCTTATCATAGACAGTCGAGTACATTTACTAGTAAATAATAATACAGAAATGTAAAGACGGAGTAGTGTTCTTTAGCACTAATAAAATATTTTTATCTCTTATTTATGCAGACATTCGCCTGAAAGTTTAATCGGATACATTTATATTTTTTTGTTGAATCGTATTTAATATACCAACAACTTATTTTGTACGTATACTCCGTATCATGTAAACAAAATTGTGCAGGAAATATAATAAACAGAATGCTTATTTAAAACATAACGTATTAATAACTTAGTACAATTAGTATATACAATTTTCAATTGCTTAGATCACGAAAACAATGGCAAAATATATCGCAGAAGATTTGTGGTTAACTTGGTACATTTTCCAAACTCATAAATCAGTTGATAGTACACGTCCAAGTTGTTCTTTTAAATATTTACTTTCTAATAAGCTGGCAATACTCTAATTGTTTTTTGCGACAAAGAAATTCATAGAAAAAAACTATTTTCATTCATTTCCATTATGTGACAGGACATATAATAAAAACAAATAAATAGAAAATGATTTCTATAACCTGTTAAAATGCTTATCTAACCAACAGAGAAGTTGATACATGATACATTGAAGGCTAGTGGCTAAACACTTTAAAGTGTAGGCCTACCGCACAATAACTTCGTGTATTGGCATACAACTGCATAGCGTTAATATTGACAATATTATATACATAATGTTTTGTGCTTATTTCAATTGATCTTGAGCAGAAAACTTAGTGTTTTCTATCGATTTGTATTTAGAAGAAATGTGAAATTGTTAAAGAAGCAGAAATATTTTAATTCTCCTTAATTAAAACGTAGAGGGTCGCAAGAAAAGGAACATTAATTTTTATTTTAAAGGGCTTCACGTCCAGGCCTGCTATACCAATATGTTCACTGACAAGTGTTCATGTTTGCTGATGATCGCGTTATTTTAGACGTTATGTTACTATTGCTAAAATAGGCGATATTTGAACATTGGACTGATTTCCATTGTGCTTCCTTCCTTTAATGCGATGATTTTTTTTAAATAATATAAAACAAAGATGTCAAAATTATGGATATTTTATATTACTTTTTATATTGATTTTAGTAATAATTAGAGGCCCACATATAAATATGGTTGCTAAAATAAAAGAAGCTAGATAGTATAATTGTCTGATTTATGTATTTGCTCCTTTTGATATATACTCAATCTTTCAGCTCTTCCGGGTTGCAATTTTTCCTTCCCACGGAATCTCCCCCCTCCTTCCTAACACCCCATCAGCCCCTATTGCACAGAAAATTGATTTTTTCGTCTATCTTGCAAACTAAATAAATGTACGTAAACATCTAAAATATAATCATGCCGAATGTTAAGATAATAACTCATTTCTCCATCTTATGATTGTAAAAGGACAAACAATTGGAACAAATTGACAAAGTGTTCGTGAGAGAAATGCTTTCAATATAAGCTGTATGTCAGTAAATATATCTTCAAATTAGTGCGCACGCTAGCTGATATTGTTTGCGTAAAAAGTATTGTATGAATTATATCACGGTCTATGCTTACTGACTAAGTGGTAGAACACGATATGGAAACCGATAGATCCAGGTTCGATTCTCATGAAAGTTCGCCACGCCGCTAACTATTAAAATAGATAAATAAATAAAATTTAAAATTGTCAATCAAACTAAATTTGTTTATTCATATAGGCATACCCAGTGACTGTGCTAAAGCCAGAAATAACTTCACAATTTCTAATTTCTGTATCTCGATGATCTTCACTATTGCGGATTATGAAACAAAATATCAATATCATTCCTTGCACATGTGTATATTATAATCCTGATTAGGCATATAATGTCTAATTAGGCTACTAAAACATATAGGCCTACATTGTGCACTATTTTTATTAAAGTAATTATCTCTATAACAATCTGTCTTTATTAGATTCTTTATAGTCTTTTGCATTTGTTTTCTGTTAATGTTTTTTCTTATTATATTGCATTGATTTGACAAATATATAATTTATCCCTCTTATTAGTACTTTTTATATAGCAATATATAACTTCTTTATACTACAATATAAACAAGTGCGTGCATATATTTCTTTCGTACATTTTCTATTTTCATATTGCGAAATTGATGTTCTCTTTTTTCAGTGAAATCTTTAAAAGAGTTGAAGAGAACACACAGTATAATTTAAAATATTATGACTTTTCTTAGATTCGTCGTTTTGTATTTATCCTGGACAATTGCGTTTAAAACGTAATAAAACATTGTTAAAGACAATGAAATAAAATCCGGATTTACTCAGTCTACTAAACTGAAATGCTTTTGTTGGTCTATTCTTTATAATTCAGAGAAACTCGTGATCTCTCAACTCTCACTTCATGTCCGGCTTAATGAGTCCGGAACCCGGACACACGAGGTCCGTCCGGATGCAATCTAAACTCTTGATAGTGTTGAGTGAGTTACAACAGTTGATCATCCAGGACTTGAAGCAGTCCATATGCCTTGTTGACCTTGTCAGACGAGTAGAATTGGTCAACTAGATGTCATAAAAGTCCTGACCAATGAGTCGAGAGTTTGCATAGAGTTTACACAAACAATAAAAAATCACGACGAATATTCACTCGTAAGAAAATATCGTCTGTTGATCGTTAACAATTGATGGATATATTTCAACGAATTTGCTTAAATAAATAACAATAAAACTTGATCAATATTCGCTGTTTAAAAATTGTAACAGCATTGGGTGCTATATACACACTGTACTGTGATTATATGTTCAACCCGCTTTAGTTTCAAAGCAATGTCCCCGAGTTTTTTTTATGATTTTCTTCGCGCTAGGGTGATAGTTTGAATCAGAATAGATTTAAGCCATTTTGCTTCAAAACTAGATACAAAACAATATTTTGAATCTAGATTTCAAATAAACAAAGGAATGTCTTTCAACTGCGGAATGCTTAAATGTTCTAAGCACTTTTTTGTTTATATTTTCTAAAAATATTCCAAAAAGTAGTCACTGTGATCGGAAACTCATGTATACAAGTTAACAGATTAATTTTCACCGCAATTGATATAGTTTTGATAACATAAACCATGACAAACAACAAAATTCAACGACAAAGTTGAGTCCCTCGGTCAGTGTTACCCCCGGTAACTGCCCACGCGTAAATACGCTCAACCCCCTCTTCAAGAAGTAAACCCTCGACTTGAAATAATAAGGAAACCTCTTTATTTGCAAGATAAACAAATATACAGCAGTTGACGTCATTGATACGTATTTGCAGCGTTCTGATTGGTGGATAAATCAAAGGATTCCTGGAATCCCATCCAATAAAATGATCAAGTCTTGCTATGCTATTTTAGGAAATGATGAGTCACACATTTTAAGTGTTATTGCTGCATCATCACTATAGACGTCATAACAAACAAATATACAGTGAATAATGATGATGATGACGATGATTATGATGATAACGATGATATCAGTGGCGTTGGATCAAAATTCGGTTGTGGGGGGGGGGATTAAATATGTAACTATCTTTTAATATTTTAAATTTATAATATTATGATGATGGCTAATATTTTTTCCATTATGTGACAAAGCGCCGACATCATATATTTCCACGCTTTGCATAGAATTCATTGAAATATGATGAAACTTTAGATTCAGAATTATTTAATTTGTTTTAAAGATGGATATCTTCATCAGATTCTTAACTAATTTACTAAAAGCTAAATCATACGTTACATCATATTTAAATTACATGTTGTAAATTGAAACAGCAATTGAAAATGAAAGAAATTGAATGATTATTGTTTTATCTCTTTATATATTTAATCTAAATCTGTCAAATTGTCAATCATCTAATAAAAGAATTTAACGTCCGTTTAACTGTTTTAGGATGACGTCAAGCATCCCCCCCCCCTAGGAGTAAGGAAAGAACACATCTGCTCTTTGCCCCAGCAGGGCAAAATGGACAAATGCCTGGAGAGATTGTCAAACTGTTCTCATATTGCCATTATCTAACTGATAAAGTGCAGTTTCTAATTATAGCATAGCCATAATTAACTGTCATAAAAATATATGTTTGAAAATTACGAGTTAGGTTTCAGATTAGGGTTACGCCTAACTCTAATGCAACTCATAACTCTAACCCTTATCATAAACAGTAAATTAAAGAACAAATTAGATCAGTTAAGCTATATTTCAATATTCTTGTAAAGAATCAATTAGAGAATGGAATATACGCTCATTCTTTTGATCAAATATAATAGTGCTATAAAGTGATAAATATCATGAAGTTACTGAACATTATGGAAAATAACAATTATTATTTTTTAATCAAGGCATATATGTTTCGAAGATGTTTTCATTAGTCAGTATAAAATGTTGAGATACTTTCTAATAGTTATACTATAATTTATAAATGTTAAACTTTCTAGCAGTTTTAAATTTAAAATAATGTCACACAACATACATAGCATACATGTTATGCATGCCATGATATTGAATTATAAGCATATTTACAGATCAACATTGTAGAAACATTGTAGAAAGCTTAAACCACATTCTACATAAACAGCAAAATACATAGGCATATGTTTAGACGATAGCTTAAAGCATACTTAACTAGATTTATAACTAACTGGAATATAACTATAATAAACAAAATTATAACAACAATAATAATACAAATATCAATGTCTAGATTGTATAAAGCAAATCAAATTCAATTTAGATATAAAATTAATTATTAAGATATATAATATTTGAAGCCGAATAAATGAGCCGAGTAATGTTTTTAATTCCAGGTACAAATCTGTCATCATTTGTAAAAGCGGAATTAACCGAAAATTTATCAAATCACTACTAGTCATCATTCTGGGGTAAACTTTATATTCGGTACTTTTTATTTTTTATAAGAGCAAATGTTATATTTCTGAACTTAATTAATTACAAAATTCACTGAATAGGTATTTAAATTTCACTTATAAAACTAAATGGTAATTCAATTTACATAACATTAGAGGTCTGCAGCCAGCACAATACTAAAAAGATAAACTGTAAACTAAGTACATGTCAAATTAAATGCATGTTAAGAGTGATTTAATATTTGAAACTGTTCAGATTAAATGTTCAAATTGCATTTACAAGCATTTTCTTTTAAATATTCAGAAATCCTCAATATGAACAAAACAAATTAAAGTATAAATAATACATTAACCTCAAACGCTTACAAAAAATGTATACAAAAAAAATTCGTGTAATATTAAATGATTCCGGATAAAATGCCTACAATATGACACAACAGTGATATAATCTGATAAAGATATAAACAAAATATGGAAAAATAACAGACCACTAAGCTAAATAATAATAAAGAGCACAAAGGGTTAAGTCTTCAATGATCATATTTAAATTCTTTAAATAATTTTTTTCTCTAAAAATTAGTTCAGTAATAAATTTACTTAAAAGTACATATGGCTTCATAAAAACAAGATGAATAATTCTAATGAAATAATAGACTAATAATAAAGGAAGTTCATTGTTGCTTAATGTCACATGAGCGTACAGAAGTTTTGAGAAACTATAGGCCTTTGGAAACATTGACAGTGAACATATGACTCTTAAAATTATCCCCTCTTTTAACGGGCAGTGAAAGCGACAATAATAATAGTCATACTTTAATGCAAACACCATTACTAGTAATAATCAGCGGGTAGTTCAACAATATTTAGAGACAAAAATGAAAACTGTAATAAATACTTGACTTGAGAACCGGTAATTTCTTCAGTTTTTTACGTTGAACACCCAAAAAAACATGCAAAACATTTATAAATTTGTGACAAGATATCATATTTTCAGATATAATTTAGAAAAGCGCTCATCAAATGATTCTTCGGTAAAGTAATCAGTATATTTACAATTAATAAATTTTTAAGTTTTAATCATTAATCAGTGTACTATCATTGGCACTATAGAAAAAAAAGTTTCCAGTAATAAACAAACAATTGTCAATAAAGAAATCGCAAACTGTCAATAAACAATGACTGCTCGAAGAATACATTCAATCATCGAGTAACAAAATATCATCAAATTAATGATTAAAACTAATCAGAAAATCTTGAACTAAGAGAAATCAAAAAATCAAAAACTATTCAAATTTTTTTTTAATTCAAGTACCTTATGATTACGTATATATTTTTAAAATTATAAAACTGTTTAATGACAAGTTTAATGTATAGAAGACTGTATCGGCACAAAACAAGTTTTTTCTGCTGATTTTTACAAATAAATGCGAAATTATACTGGAAACATCTGAATGAGACAATGTACTATATCTTTAAGTAACCTTGCATTAAATAGTGTACATATTTAGATTAGGATAAAGTAAAATGTTTCCATTTCTTACAAGCCTTTATATACCTTATGTGAACTGTTTCTTATTTATGATAAGAAACAGCCAAGTACACATGTTCTGCAAATGGGGAACCCTAGTATTTAGATATAGTATTTGCCAAATCATTACTTGAAACCATAGATCAAGAACCAAGAACCAATAGATAAAAATTATAATAAGTTGCAAAGTGGGGGGAGGGGATAAATCATTGACCGTCGGCAGGTGATAAACAAGATCAACAGTTATTTAATACAGGAGAGAGAGATTGTATTGGATATTGTTATAGACCCATTAATGATTAACAGATGTCACAGCAGCTCTAACAATCTTATCAGATACTATGCAAACAATATACTAGAAATAGATTCAGATGAAACTTAAAAAAATACAACTTAAAAACAATTAATTGGCAAATATTTGAAGCAGAGTTTTTGCTAAATCCATATATTGTCTAAACACCTCAATTATATTAATTATTACTTCTTATGATGTCAATCATGCATTAACAAAATGAATTAAAATTAAAGCAAAAATTAAATTAATTAATTAAATATTAATACGTTCACTAACTATTTTATCATTCCACAATTATACAAACTCTCTTGAACTTCCCATAAGACTTTACTACGGAGATGTTTAAATTTTCTCCCACTTCAGCCTCAGCTTCATACCTCCTCAATCCACCTCAATGCTGTTATAAGCCCAGGCCAACTCCAGATTCCTGACTGCGCTGCACTCCTGCGTAACATCCACAGTGCCCTTTATGTACGCCAAATAAGCACCATCTGCTGCTTTTTTTGTCAAATCTCTCCTTCCACCACCGTCGCCCCCAAAGTCGCAAATCACACCTCGCTTATTAGAGATAAAGCTGACGCGATCTATCATCCATCCGGCTGTCAAGATAGCTCCGACAATCCTCTCACCTTCGTCTAATGTAAAGGAAGCCGTTTCGTAACCGTAATCATTGGAACCATGTAGAACAGTTACACCAGAATTGTAAGTAACCTCCATGCCTAGATGAGAGGAAAGATTGATAGGAGTTTTAAAAAATTCACACTGCTGATTTTATTGTTACTTTATTTGGTTTAATTAAAAGAATATGCATTAGTATGTTTATTTGCAGCTTGTTTGCAACATTTTTTGTTTATGAAGATAAAATATTAACCATTACGCTGTTCATTCGTATGTACAACTTAAATATAGTATATACATCTCAGTGAGATGTATATACTTTATATGATTGTTATTTTGTAAATAGTACATTTTATTGCAGAAGCTAAGTGAGCCATTAATAAAAGTTAAGAAAAGACAGAAAATGAATAAAGTTCGCAACTCAATCGCTATAAAATAATAATTAATAATAAAAATACGAATTATCTTTTACTTTATGTCGTTACAACATTTTGTTGAAAGTAAAAAATAAAGTGAGAGATTGATACCTCCAATAACTTTACGTCCATCCCATCTTCTTGCAAAGAGTTTCAATCCAGTGACATACTGCACGGGTCCATCAGCAAGGCTAGAGTCATCAAACTGAACACCAGCTATAGCTTCAAAGACAGTCGTGGCGACTGGCTTAGTTGGCTCAATTTTCAAACCTAAACCAATGTGATTGTACATATATACAATCATCTTAAATTGCAATTAGTAAATATCCAAAATGATTGTATGTGATACAATATGTTATTTTCATGATATAAAATGTCACATGAAACAGAGTGTTATTCTGAAGAAATTCTAAGACATTTGTTGACAGTTATTATCATTAACCAACAAATATAAAAATCATAAGAATCTATAACAATCATTTTAAAGCAAAAATTATCAAATTTTCAAAATTCACAACAGTAGTAAGACTGAACGAGCAACTATTAATATATAAATATTCAAATACATTAAATTTCTTATTAATGAGAGTGCCAATGTAACAACCTTCTAATTTTCTAGGTTCCTTCCACTTGGCTGTTAAACTGTTGTCCACAACATCAGCACCGCCCACAGCACCAGCATATGCACTCTTTAAATTCTTTGCTTCAATCGCTCTATTCAGCACATCAACACATCCTTGTGACTTCAAAATCACCCTATCTTTCTTCATCTCTTCCAACACAATATCAGAAAGCAAACACAATCGAACGCCTGACTCCAGCATCCACAGCAAATCACCCTCACGTTGTTCCAAGTCATGCTCGATGTATTTCAATACATACCGCAGTATAAGTTCTTCCTGTCTAGATGGAATCACAAAATACATCGCGGACTTCGAACCATTTCGAAAAGATTCCATAATGACAACATTATCAGATTTCAAGATCTCCAGCATGAGATCTGGATCAACAGAGAGAAAATCATCCGAGTTAGAAATCTCAGTAAATCTGTTTCCGATAAAGCTCTTAATTCGCTCCGCGAGATCAATCTTATTGAGTGCCTTTGCAAATCTTAGCTCTTCAAATGCGTCCTGTTTCTCCAGCGTGTTCTCTATATAAGCGCAACAAGCATCAACCACACAGGTCACACAAAGGAAGTCAGCACATCGCAGAAGCTCGTGACAATTATCAACCGTTATGTCAATGTTGCCGGTGTATGCGAAATCAACAAGAAGCCGAACGGATTCAGGAGAGTTGGCTGTCTCATCAAGAGTGATGATAAAAGGCTGAGAAGACTTTGAATCAGGTTGGTTGTTAAATTTCTGAAGGTTATCAACATACGGCCAAACTGCTGCCAAAACGCATAAATGGGCTGAAATCTTAATATTACCAACGGACACTAAACAATCGGTAAATCTGTCTTGTTCCCTCTGTTCTCTCAGAGTCTCAAACATGCTAGTACTGTGGTTGTTGTAAGTGAAGTGATAGGGTGCGTCCCTGGTACAGAGTTTTGGTTCACGATGGATGACGGGTGGATCTTCGAGATCTCTGAGAAAACTCCCACGTAAACAACCCCCACCTCTACCTGGAATTCTGGCTACTCTTGGCATGACTTGTGTCTACAGTTCACAAACAAAACTGTATTCGTTATTTATTAATCATGATTAGTGGAATATTTTGGATAACATTACATTTGACAACATTTTGCATTATCAACGCAAAATAACTGGCATAACTGCACTTTAGCAGATAGATGTTTTGGTGTAAAACAGAAATACAACTAAAGTTGAAGTGACGAATGAGACTAAAATTTCCCTAAAAAGATTACAATATAAGTAATTAATTATAATAATAAGTAATTCATTATAATAATACGCAATTAATTAAAATAATAAGTAATTAATTATAATAATACGCAATTAATTATAATAATAATTAATTAATTATAATAATAAATAATTAATTATAATTATTAATTATGAATAATACTTACTTTCGTTTTGCTATTTTTAGATCCCATAAATCTTTGCAAAATTTAGTGTCGAATGTTCTGTTCAAAAAATCTCGTATAAATAGAGCTTGGTTTATTGATTCTCTTGCATTAACTTCACTTTAATAAAGCTAGATTTTTCAACTTTTCAGGTACAGCAAGTACAGCAAATGAATTTACTTTAATTTATAACTGTACATAGTGTTTTCTTCAATTATTTTTTTTAAGAGTAAATTTGCCAGCAACGAAGCCAGGATTTTATAAGGGGGGGATTTTGAAAAATTATACAATTTTTTATTATTAATATGTAAACAAATTCATGTAAATTAGAGAATTACATTTTAAAAATTATACCGATATTATAATATATGCTGTCTGAATTAATAGTAATTGTTCAATTTGAACATATAGGCCTACTAATTGTTTTCTCTAGTAGATTATGTGACAATGAATAAATAGAGCTTATTCTTAATCAAAGTTTCGTTATTGATAAATTAATTTGCGCTTAAATTACTCAATTAAAATGTAAAAATATAAATGAAATGACTGATAAATATTTAATTAAAAGCTGCTGATCGTGTAGTGGCACAAGCCTAGGCTCTATCGAGATCTGTGCAAAAACCAAATCTGAAAACTTTCTGCTGTAAGAATATCAAGATCTTTGTAGAGGTAAAAATTGTGATTGCGTTGTTCAATAGTTATGTTTATTTAGCTTATTTGTTATAAAACTGTAATTGCGTTAATTTTACACAATTAACATATATAAGTAGTGAAATACTTGGCAGAACCGTGTACCAAACCGAATATCAGCCCCTACCCTAATTATGATTGACTAATTTGACCGTTATCTTTTTGACCAGTGACAACAGTATTTGATGGCTAACTTGTTACAGGAATTGTATGTGTAGAAATGAAGCCTGCTCTGGTATGTTTGTACAATCTGGTCTTCCTCTTATCACTAATTGCAAATGGTATGCTATAATAATAAAAGTAAAATATTTACAGTTGACCTAATTACTTAACGTGTAGTTAAAGATCCGTGCAGCCTATTATAATCGTTGTTCCGGATATTTATTAATTTATATTGTTATAATACATTTTTGTTACTAACTATTAGCAGCCTCTTATATAATATTAAAATAATCATGTCTGTTTTCAGTCAAAAACTAACAATGAGTATTTACTGATTGACCAATTTCCTTAAAAATTAATATCTAATCACATCTAAGTATAACGTCTCAGTTAAATTTGGCAACAGATACAATAGACATTTCCGTGATGCCTACTTTTTCAACAGTTAGGTGTTCCACAGTTAACTGGCCGCACGAAAGGCGTCTTAAATATAAACCTGAACAGTTTTCTCCTGTTGTGAAATCATCTGGCTGGGTACCTCCTCCGTATGGTGGTGAAGATGTTCCTATACACCAAAGGGGCGCGCCTTCACCAAAATGGACGATGTCTTTACTGGAGTCTCGTCTGGATCAGCTCTACGCTGCCCTAGGGGATATGTACTCGAATGAAGAAGATTTGAACATTTGTCAAGAATTTAAACAATGCAAGTATACTTGCGGAGACGGCCAAGTATCGAGTGTCTGCACACTTGGCTGTAAGAGATCATGAATCTTTCTATTGTAAAATTGTATGTAAAGTATTGATATAAATATTTATGTTAAGCTCTGATATTGTAATAGATAATATGAGTGAATGTATTTATAATATTTTAAAATATAGAAATATTGATCAAGCGTAAATAATTGATAGAATATTGAGTGAAGTTCAATACATTACAAGTAGTCTAATACATTATTTGTATTAGAAATTGATCACAAAAATTCTATAAAGGTAAGAAATAAGTCTAAGCTACTTGTATTATTAATTTAAACAAAATTATTCACTTCAAACTGAATCAGTGAATTTTTGTATTTAAACTGGTGCATATATATCATTACATAATTAGTTTTATATTCTTTCAATTATCATTCTTTAAGTTACATATTATATTAGGTTAGTTACATATATTGGGCTTGGTGCATATAACAGGAATACGCGAGTATTATTTTAAATTCTAAGCGACAATATTGTATTTACTAGTTATTTATTCATATAGCGACGATGTGCAATTTTGGAATTATCAACGATATACTAAAGAAATTGCGATTCTAAAGCCCAACAACTTCATCAATAAGCTACTGTAAATAATGGCATTATGCGTGAGAAACTTTTATATTACTTTATTCTTTATTTTTTTCTCATAAGTTCTGAAAAAAGTACATTCCAATGAACAAGACTAATTTAGTCATTCTAAAAGTCATTTTGCGAGCATATTTAGAGATTTGGCTCAAAAAGCGTAACGCAATTAAGAGCTAAGATTATATGGGATTAAATCTGGCTCTATATATTTACCTATGAGATAGACTATAGTTAGTAAGTTACTAACTATAATCTATCTCATATAATCAATTTTTGATCCATTTTTCTATAATCCATTTTTCTTTGATATCGTAGCAAATTAGGCGTAAACATATAAAATAAAAGATTATAGTATTAAATTTAATGAGATTAAAAATGATACCCATATTGGCAGATAGTTCTCAATTTATTTTTTTAATTAATTGATACTGATTTCCAAATTTACTTTTATAATTGAAACTGACTCATTATGTTTGTTGCAGACTTTCATTGGAGAAAAAAAAATTAAAGATTGATAATTGATCGGTTTGATTTATCCTACAATGCATAATTAGCGAAAATAGAAAAGTAATGATTATATCATTATGTTTAGTTGACAAGAGTTTTTACTAATGATGTCAAATATATGTGTCATCTGTATTTAAGCATTCATACTAATTATCCGATTGTTAACTATATTATCCGATTATTAAGTAATTAATTAATTAATTAATTAATTAATATAATCAATTATTAATATAATTAATAATCGGATTAATTAATTAATTAATCCGATTATCCGATTAGCCCAGAAACTTTTTTAATGAAGCAATTGCTAAAATTGCTTAATCATGAAAATATTGGCCCTTAAATTAACATTTTAATTCTTCGTTGAGACTTAACCTTTGAGTGAAGTTTGAAAATTAGATGTCAAATTTCTCTACATACTGACAAAAGCGCTAAAATATAACTTTAAGTCACATAAGTGTCGGGTAAATGTCTGTATAAAAGTGGAACGGACATCTCCCCACTACGGAACTTTTCCCCGGATCTTCCCCCCCATCGTGTAATATGTAAATGTAATAATAAAGTGAGAATATAACATTCAACTGAATGCAAACATGCTACGAATATAATAAAAGAAAGTATTATGCAATAATATATAATTGTTATTGTACAATTAATATTTTATTACTGTGTTCATTATCTAATACTTTGCTGCAACTATAATTTTATAATTCTATCAATTATAGTTTCTTAAAGAGTTTCTTCAAGGTTATGATCTATAGAAATTCGAATTAGGATACTGCAATTTTTCAGTAAAAATTTAGAAAGATACTCTAATAAAACTACAGAAAGAGGAACTAGTTTGAACTAGTTGATTGAATATTTTACATTATTCGGGGAAAATATCAACAATTGAAAAGGAGGCGAAATGTCCGGGGGGGGGTCTGTCTATGTTAACTAAGCGCTGTTTAATCTACGATTAAAATTCACATGTTAATTAATACACTGAAGTTACTTGCACTGAAATTGCGTCTAAATTTATAATTATTTCAATCATAAATAAATTATTGTTGTAATTGATTGCATGATAATGAATAAAAAGGGCTTAATTATAGCAATTGTCCAATTGAATTCTCGTAATTGTAAAATGATACTTAAGCTGTTTACCTAATCTACACGATATAAAATAAATGACGAATTAAAAGCTAAATCATTGTGATTGCTCGACAAGCATCAAAACCCTTCATTGGATCAAATCTACAAATTTCTGCTACAAATCGTTGAACCCAGAGGTAAAAACAAAACTTCTTTTGTTAATATCATTGTTATAGTTTTATATTTTCTGATACTACTCCTCAAAATTGGAAAATAACTTGGAATTCTTACTTTTAATTGTTTTTTGTAACCTCTTTTCAACTAGATTCAAGACAGACATTTTTTTTCCGTCAAGTCAATCGTCTATTAAATAGTTTAATTTCTGAAATAATGTATTTAATAAATTTATTCGGATATTTTTATCTGTTCACTTTCTTCGCGATTAATATGAGAACAAAATATTAATCAGATACTTCCATATATGATTATTTTTTTAGGAAGTAAAGTCTGTTTGAAATAAAGATATGAAATAAATAATATAAATTAATTTTGTGAAATGAAGATAGAACATGATTATCATCCTTTCAAACATGTTGAGACAAAGTCATTATTTCTGTAATCTCTCTAGGTCTGGCTATAGATAAGGAAAGATCAGTGGCGTATGCAAGTGCTTAGTTGTGAGAGGTTATAATCAGCCCCATGAGAAGTTAATATTTTTGTAGTGTCAAAGATGTCAGTTTAAAGGTTAAACCTTTGCCCCTCGTTAAGGTTTTAAAAAAAATCGATGATACATTCAGATGACAAAGAATAGAGCGATGACCTCAAAAAGGTCATCATTAGATATTAATATAAGCGCGAACTTCCCCCCCCCCCTCAACCTTAGTGAAATCCTGGCTGCGCCACTTGAAGAGATTACAGATTGTAATATATCTGAATCTTTCACGATTCATTATAATAATTCTAATTCAAAAAAACTCTAATTCAATATTGTAATATTTCTGTAATACCTCTTTTCAAAATGTTGCTGTAGGATAAATCAATTAGATGTACCTAATAACATTATAATAAATTACTACACATTATTAATTGTACATATTATTCATCTATAGTGGTGTCTTCCACGATCATCGATGAAAACCAGGATACATATACGGATAACCGTAGACTTCAGCGCCCCTCCAGGTCTGGAACGTCTGTTTCTCAACAGTCTAACGAAGACTGGACTGGAGTTATTGAATGGGTGATACTTTTTCAGGAGCTAGCAAGACGTTTGGATCGTGCTCAAGAAGCTATAAGGGAGAAATTTGATGGAAAATATATCGATGTCTGTAAAGAGTTTCAGAAATGTTCAAAATCCTGTGGAGACGGCCCCGTTACGGATATTTGCAAATATGGATGTGAGTGTTTAATCAGTTTTCTATTTTTATGCAAAATTATTCATGGCACTTTTGGACAAACACGTGTTACTTTGATATCCCGAAATATTAGCCACGGTGTCCAGCGGTCCAGCCCGGGGCCTGACCCGCGGTATTAGTCACCTCTCTAAACAAAAGTTGCTTATAATCATTATTTTCTGTTTTCTCCATGGCTCGAAAAGTCCCGGGGCTAATGCTTATAAGCATTTGCTGTTCAGACGGATGACTCAAACCGCCGGTCGAGCCCAGGGTTGATGGCCTAGTCACGTTGGAAATGGAGTTTTGGAAATGTGGATGTGAGCTCTAAGTTCTCTTATTACCCAATATATTTCAAATATTTCTGAGACAAATGCGTCGATAATTTAACACAGTAAAGTGTAATTGACTTCTGAAAGGTATAAAATAAATAAATATTATTTGCTGTATATTTCATATCTTAGATTAAAATGAGAATTGTTAGTGGTTGCATTATATTTCTTGAGAATTAAGGATGACACATAGACTGTAATTATATCAATAAAATTCATTATCATTACAAAAACCACTGTTGATTATTCAAATACTGCACTAAGTTTGAGTCAAAAATAATCCTTGCAGAGGGATTAAGTATAAAGATTAAGTATATATTATCCTGGGCATAAAGTGCTACAGTTCTCTGCATAATTATTTTGTTGAGTTTCTGTTCATTTTCTTTCATTTAAATGTGATGTACCTAAAATGTGTAAACAGTCTTATTTTCAGTTAAATCAATTGTTCTTAGTTTTCATCGATAATAGAATGAGTACATTTATCCTAACAGTATACGCGAGTGTATTTTGTATTATAAAATGGCAAATAATAATGTTGCGGAGGCCTACTTATTTTTTCTCGTGGCAATGGTCTGTATTACCAATGATTCCCTGCAACAACAGTTTCCAATGTTGAGAACGGTCATCGACAACTATATAACACGGTGACAGTAATATGCGTAAGCGATACACATTTATATTAGTTCTTCCATTTTCAGCTTTGATACAAATCCCGGATTAAGGGAAATGCTAATAAAAATCAACTAATGTAAACAATCTTATGATTAATCTCGCCTATGTATTTAAAGCTATATAATTTTACTCCAATACTAGTTTATTAGTTTTACAGTACGAAATTTAAAAATATAACGAATATATGAATATAACGTAAATTATATCAGTGCTTTTATCCGTAAATTTACAAATATTCAATTATTTTCAAGTATTATACATTTTTTCCGTAATTATTTACAATTAAAGAATATTAGAAAATTCTAAAGAAATTACTCTCATATAAAGTGATAAAGTTTATCAAGTTCCTCGAGTTCCCTTAATAAAATAATAAATCTACAGTTGACTTTTTAATCATACTTTTCATATGATTGCTTTTTCAGATGTAGGTCCATGCAGATTTACTGACTAAGCACATGAAGCCAGTTCGATTCAATATTTGAAAATATTAAACATGAATTGAAATATAAAAAGTAATGATGATTATTGCCTACTGTTGTTCATAGTGTTTGCTAATAATTCAAGATATATTTCACTGTCATTTTCATTATCAATTATCAGATCAGTTATCGCTCTTATCAATTATTGTATTGAAATAAAATACTTTAAGATAATTGTTGTGGTTTGTTATTCATATAAAATATTGACTAATATTAACTTAAAAAAGAAAAAAAAGATATATTGTGACCAAAAATATTCATGCACTGCGTATGTCAATTTTCAGAAATAAAGTATGCTATAGTGAAAATTTAATTTCTCAATTCATTAACGAAATCTATCATAAAATCTACCATGTGTACTATGTTCTACTTTATATACTATAGCCTATAGCTAATCTGCCCAGAACAATTCAAAAATATATTAGTCAATACTAAATATTACTAGTAGAAAAAGTTATAAAATACTGTACAGTGTATTGTATATACCAAACTATTTTAAATTGTTAAAATGGATAGATTTGCTAAATGTTCTAGAATAATGCAAATAAATTAAACAAGAATACCATAGGACTTTTATGAAGAGGGAGATGGACGATTTTATTGTTAAATAATTACAGTATAAACAATATTTTATAACTCCTTTTATAATCCTTCACAAGAATTTGAAAGTAGGCCTAAATAGATTTCAAGGTTTAATTTTTTTAAGTCTATAATGTCTAAATAAAATATTTTAATTTTAATTTTGAATGTAAAACTAATATTAGCCTATAAATCCTACCACAAATTATATTTTTATTTTTTCAATTTAGTAGTCTTTGTTGAAATAGACTAGGTCTAGTCTTTGTGTTTTTAACAATAATTAAATACATATTTTATTTGTCTATTAAAATTTGTTACCTTGCTAAACAAAGAAGGGAAGATTATGATTGTACGTACCCCTCATACTCCTTCAGAGTGTCTCAAGTTTATATTTATTGATATTTTAATCCTATGTCCGAAACTCAGTGCTTCTCAATTTTATATTAAAATTAAATATTAATCACTGTTTAAAAAAACGGACTGAGATTGCATTTAATTTATAATTTCTTCAATCATAAATAAATGAGATATTTCAATTATATTTGTAATAGATTGTGTGATGATGAATAAAAAAAGCTTATATTTCTCAATATCAATCAACTGATCAATTAAATTTTCGTGATTGAAAAATGTACACTTAAACTGTTAAATTGTTCTGAACTACATAAAGAAATGACAAGTTGAGAGCCGATCATTGTACAAGGAGACAACAATCTGTATCGGATCACTTCTGCGAAATTTTAGCCAGAAATCTTCAAATCTAGAGGTAAAACATTCCACTTTTGATGCAACATATTTATAACGTCAGATTGTACTAATTAGTTTTCAAAAATAAACAATTGTCATATTTTATTGTCTTTGTCGTCCATTTTGAACATATTTAACGGTATTTATGTTTTAACGTCATTTTTTCTAATATTTTCACTCAATATTATCTTCAGAAAAGTCTGTCGACTTTTTTCAGTACCTCGTAAGTGTAATAAGTCTTGTTTATCCACTGACTTTTACTAAAGAGGCAATAGGGAAATAATTTCAAAACTTTTAGTATCGCAAATATAGTAAAAATATCGCCATCTCGGCATGAGTTCTATCGGCCAGTCGTCTTACGTTAGTTTATGATGTGATGCATTTATTCAACAATTTCGGTGAAAATTGTATAGCTGCAGATTTTTTTTTCATGAATAACTTAGGCTATATGTTCAATTTTCAGAAATGAAGTCCGCTTCGATTTCCTTGTTCTGTTTGATATTGGCCATCAACGTTTTTGGTATGTCAATTATTAATACAAAGAAACTTATAATAGCAATTATTCATTTGGTTTCACGGGGAGCAAAAAAGTTTGTTAGATATTCAAAAATAGGACTAAATATCATATCTTTAAACGTGTTAAGACAGATGCATCATTACTTCAATCTTCCCAGAACTAGCTGTAGATATTATATCTGAATTGCGCACGGGTACATTATGCAAGTTCATCAAGACTTGATACTATATTATGAAATCAAACTATATCCGGCGGTTAAAACATTAAATTGATCCGCCCGCAATTAGTAAGCGTAATATATGTATGTTGCAATTATAACGCACTAGCGCATATACATATTTACTCCTAGCATGAATTGCACGCGCGAGCAAACTGAATCATGCAACATTCAAATTGTATGATAACTGTAAATAGAAAAGTTTTTAGTTTCTTTTAAAATTTAAAAGTTAAGGCTCATCCGTTGGCGATCAGTCAGCTCGTTATCGTTGTGCAATGATGCCCGAGTGTTGGTCTTAAGGTTCAGTGGCTTAGAAAATAGCACATCCTTGTTCTCAATTCGCAGATGGCGCGTATGCTTGCATTAATATGCTACACTGTACATTGTATCTGACTAATGGACATCATCTTGTTATGATCAAAGCGATGTTACACTGGATACTTTACGTCACTTATAATAGCCGTCAGAGATACCATAGTACACGGCTGCACGGACCTGATGTATTCACATTTTCTTATGCCAGTAACTACACTCGCCAGAGCATTTTGCTCTCTCAGAACATTATTAGTTGAGATTCAAAGATTATATCGGAGAGTTGTAGAAGTTAATGATCGATTCACACGAAGACATGTGTTGCGCGCACGTAGCGCTACAAGTGTAGTCTTCAAGTGCGCTACACGAGGAGTTGTATCGCCACGACGCAGAGGATGCGTCGCCGCGCTGCATCGGCTGCAGATTTTCTGATTAATTTTTTAAACAACAGCTTTGTATTTTATATCCAATGTGACTCCGAGGCTTTTTAATTGAGTATCATATTAGATGATCTGGAATCCTGTGATTAATCGTTGGTTTTATTATTAGGCCAAATAATAATAATTTGTTTATTATTATCTTAGCAAGATTACGTCCAGAATGACATATAAATATGATTTTCGTCGTAATTTAAAAATTGTGGTTGAGTACTTGTACCTAAAATATATTAAGGTTAAAGTTAGTTTAGGCTAATATGAAATCTTCATGAAATAAAGTCGTGAGCCACATGTTGTGATTCGTTTGTTGTGAAATAGATTGTAATGAACGCTTGTGTATGTAATATTGCAAACGAATTACTATCCTGTTACAGCATTGTGTTCCGCACTTTTTGGCCAATTTTCGACTCCGTTCCCATCACCTTCTTGGCCACCAGTACGCCCCAAACTGGGCAGTCCTGTTAAACAGTCTCAGGAAGACTGGACAATTATTGAATGGCTGACATTTATGACAGAACTTGGAGATCGTTTGAGTCGGGCAGAAATGGCTACAAGGGAGAAATACGATGGAAAATATATCGACGTCTGTGGTGAATTTAAAAAAATGTTCACAAACTGTGGAGACGGCCCCGTCACGGATATTTGCAGAGTTGGGTGTGAGTGCAGAGTAATCTTTTTATTAAGCTTTCTGATTCCAATTATTTTATAGTGTAATTTTCAGGTAGGATGTTTCATGAAAGACAAACAAATTCGTCAATAACATAGGAATGTGTAACTTCTCACATTAAAAGGTGTGTAAGTCTATACCTTTAAAGTCGTAGAAAACTATTAATTTAATTTTCCTTGTTATAGCTAAACAGCCGACTATTAATAACACAAATTATTTTTATTCATTTCTCAAATAAAAAATTGTTTGATCGTTTGTCAGCAATTTTATTTGCCATGTATGTTCAAACTTTTAATTTTCTGTATATTGTATATAATTCGTTGTATATTGAACTTCTGTATATTGAACTACTGTATACTGAATAAAAAATTAAAATATATTCTATTATATTCTATACTTATATCCTCTAAGCAACGATGTGCCAGACCGGTGATTCCCTGCAACAAAAGTATCCATTGTTCAGAAGCCTTCTCCATATCTGTCATCTGTACTATGAATGATACGCGTAAGTGTTTTTACTTTCATAAAAATCGTAACTATTTTTCGTCTTTCATGAAAATCTTGCATTAACTGAGATGCATTTAAACTTGATCGTTGATTCTTGAAGATCGACCCTTAATGAGTTACAATTTTTATTTCATTATTTATACACGGTTCACACTAGCGACTCTGTCGGCGACTCTGTCGGGAGCTCTGTCGGGAGCTCGACGCGCGACTCGAAAAGTCGTGCGTCTCTGTC
>JAQIXG010000511.1:0-31441 GCA_034700105.1 Oconnorella tubifera
CAAGGTAGAGTTCCATAATTGTAAAGTGGTAGAGAATTGACTATCAACCAGGAGACTGAGATTTGAATTTCTATGTATCACTGCTTTTTCTTGGAGTGAACACTAAATTGTTAAAAAAACATTAAATATTACAAGTTTACAGATATAATGCTAGTATGTAAATAACAAACATAGCTAAAGAGTGCAACAAGGACTATTAAGCGTTGTAATTCCTAAATGGAATTAATATGAACTTTTATTTTTATTACGAGACAGTAATTATCGTATATTAATTAATTACATATTTATAGAACATTTGCTCATTAAAAAGAGGTAGCCTAAAAAAGCCATTATATCATGAATTAAAAAAAAACAAGTCTACCTTAAAGCATGCATCTGAATTAAGCATAAGCGTCAAGTTAGCATCAATATTAGACACAAATGTCAAATGTGCTGTATCAATTGGCATACGGGAAGGATTTCTATTTATAGATTCATCTTCCTCCGAATCTGTCCCCTGGTTGGTCAGAATATTATCATCTCTTGTTATACTGATGAGCTGATTGGCTGCAAATATAAACCATAATCAACAGATTTATTTAATAATTCATTAAGTTCTACATTATTTATTCAATTTTTGACTTAAAAACATAAAATAAACCTAATTTTATTATATCACATCCTGCTTAAATAATAGTGAAGATATAAATAAATATACTAACCAACTAATCCAGTTAGAATTCCAATGATGATATAAGACCACATTATAGCTCGCTGCATTGTTTCAACGTTCATCAAATATTCAATTAAATTGAATTAAATTCATTATTTTATTAGTTTATATTTCATAATGTTTATATTTACTTTTAAGACTCACACTGTAAAGACAAATCTCTATAATTCCGCTCAATATTCAGTTTTTATTATTTACTTTAGAATCAATAAAAAACGCATGATTACATTTTCATTTTTATATTAAGGCCTATATCATGTGATATATTGTTAAAAGTTTAATGCTAATAACGTCTAGAAATATATCTTAATATATGTATTTAGTTTATATTCATTTATGGGCTAAATAAATAATATCCACTGTAAAGTTAATAATTACGTGTTCGATTGCTTGTATTATATTTTTTTTATCTGAAACATTAAATTCTTGTTTTTAAATTAGAGTCTGAGAGATGAAATAAGGTAAAAGCAACATGTATTTATTTCCATATACAGTATTATGACAACATGAAACTCTTGAATAAATATTATATCACGCAACAAAATCGTATATCTACTAACAAATTGTAAATTAAATTCAGCAAAAATTCAAAATTTAACACATTTAAGTTACTTTCGTACATTTACAAAAGATTTGAATATATAAGACTACTGATCAGATTAAATGATAGTATCAACTTTTTCTACATGTAAACTATTCAACATTGATCCAATGCTTTTTAATTTATATCAAATGTTGATGTTAAATTAAAGGTGTCCAAATTAACACGCATCAAAGTTACATAAAGAGACATTGTTCTGTAATTTTATAAGAAATCCTAGCATTAAATTGTAAAACTTAGAAATCATGTTTTATTAGAACATTCACGTTAAACTCAGACATTAACTATATATAATGTTAACATGTATTAACGCACCATGTTAATATTTAACATCCATACAAATGCTTCAATATGTTCAAAAAATTAACCTTCTTGCCAAATCTTAAGCTAAAAAGTTGCTGAAAGTTTCTAAATTCTTGCCACAAAGTTGCCTCACAACAGACTAATGGCAAGCGCAAAATCCGGCAGCCTACCGCAGGCATCTAACCATTTCCCCAACTTCCCCCCACCCACTCCCTTCCCTCCCCTTTTAACCACAGACCAGGCCACTACATCAGCCAAAGTCCACCCCTCCTCCCCAACCAGCCACTCCCTCGCCCCCAACACACTCTCCAGGCTTTCCAATAAATTCTCTGTCGTCATGGCTATGTCAATGACATCATCGATTTGCGTTGCCTTGACAATGTCGCTGTCGTCATAGAAACCAACGAGTCTAGCTATATAGCGCGCTATATTTCCCTCCCCTACTAAAGGGGGCAGAGTGACACCAGACCGAATAGTTAGACTGGGTCCCTGCAAGTCTAGTATAAAACCATTTCTTTATTTTATACGATATATTCAATTAAATAATTTCATTCAATATACTGCGTATCTGTCAATAGTATTAAAACATTTCTTTATAATGTTATAACAATATATTTATTTTATTCAATTATTTGATTATTATCTAAATTTACGTTACTACGTCAATTGTTATTATTATTATTATACATTTTTTACTTTATATAGTATAAAACCAACTGAAAAAAAGGTGTCAAAAAGAATGAATATCTATTATCATTATAAATTCAATTGCACACCTTTTTTTACTCTGCGATTGCGTATAATTACAATTACAAACAGCAAATGATATATTTCTATGTCATAAATGTATACAATCAATTAATCTAAAAATGTGACAACCTTTTTTCCATACGACAGTAAACCCCAGCTGATACTCTGATCTATTAGAAGGCATAGCACCGTGCGTGTTAAACACGTCAGCAAGTTTAGCGCTAACGTTCTGAAGTGATGAGTGAACGTATACAGATGGCAGCACATTGAACTTGGCTTGCAGTAGATTATACAGGATAAAGATAGAGAGAGGGATAGAACTAGGGTTGGCTGTGATCACTAAGTCAACCAGGCTAGATGTGCTTAGGCCTGCTAGCTGAAATCGAATGTAAGGTGCTGAATTAAGACAACAAATATAAGACAACAAGTGCTGAATTAACACAACAAATATTACAGGATGAATCATTGATATTAAAGATAGAATGCTTAATTTGTTTTCTAAGTCACATCAGCACAAACAAGATATTCAAAATGATACAGCAAAAGTTACACGTTTGACCAAACAATATGACCAAATAAACCTTTAATGCAGCTTTGCCGGCGTCAATATCTGCCTGTGACTTGACACTCAACTTGACACTCTGATGACATATCATGTCATCTGACTTGTGACACGTCACACTAGATGAAGACTTTTGATTGGCCAGCAGTAGATCAACCTCTTTCTGTAGTTGTTGTAGACGAGACAAGATGGCGTCCTGACGTTTTTCCAGTTCTTCAATCGTTACATTAGACAAGGAGGGGAGAAGAGCCTAGCGAGGGAAAGAGAATTAAGCACAATGTAAATAATATATAAATTAGACACAATATAACATAAAGGAAACAATTATAGTGTTGTGTTGTCATATAATATACACAAAAATAATAATAATCAGTTAACAGAAATAGATATTAACTAGTAGAAAATTAATTTATCTTCACTATTAGACGATTATTTTACTGAACTTAGCAAATTGATTTCATTATGCATTTCAGACTAAAATGAAAAAGAAACTAAAAGTAGATTCTATACCGCATCAGTCACCCCCGTGCCAAGGCCATGTGGCGTACCGTTGACCCCGCTCAATCTGTACATAGACGTCGGGAGATCTATGGGCGTCGTTGAGTCATAGAAGGGAGCCAGGCGATACATGCCCCCCTCAGGCGCCACCTTCCCCCCCCTCCCCTGACACGAGGACGACGAAGGACCGTTCTGCATTTTATTAAAAAAAAAAATAGAAAAAAATTAAACGTAGTCGGTAATACTATTTCGGTGATTGAGAGAAATTTTTGAATTTTGAATAAATGTCATTAGTCTTAACATGCATTTTTTATAAATTTAAATATCTAATAATTACAGTATATAAAAGTTTATCAAAGTGTTTTTAATAAGTTTAAGTAAATTTTTTGTCGGAATAAAAAGTTTGGATGAAAATATAAATGTATAAGCGAGTAATGAATGAGTGGAAAAAGTGTACATTCCATTGCATCAGGTCTACATAATGTTTCCACTTTGTTTGCTGTCTGTGATTTTAGTTTAATTAACCTCTTTAGCGGGTCAATGACCTCTATAACGGGTCAATGACCTCTGTATTGGGTCAATGACCTCTATAGCGGGTCAATGACCTCTGTATTGGGTCAATGACCTCTATAGCGGGTCAGTGACCTCTATAACGGGTAAATGACCGCTATAGGTTAGGTTACGACCTTTATAACGACCTCTATAATGACCTCTATAGCGTGTCAATGACATCAATATTGAGTCAATGACATTTTTAGCAAGTCAATAACCTCAATATTGGGTCATGACCTCTATAGCGGGCCAATAACCTCTATATATCGGGTCATTGACCTATTAACGACAAAAATTGATATAGTTACATTAATTAAACTATGTTTATTAGTATTTCAGCCAAAAATGCAAAATATCAAAGAAATCGTACAGATTTCCTTATATTAAACCATAAAAATATGGAGTGAATGTTAACTTGACCGCATTAAATAAACAAATTTTTGGTCGTTTAAAAAAGCGATTTCCCGGCTGCGCCATTATTATGTACACAACGAGAAAAATAAACAAATTTAAATAAATAAATAAAATAAATTAACATAATTAATGAATTAATCGCGTAATTAATTATTGATGATGTCAGTCCTGAAGGCTATCAATCAGACGATGAGGGCGCCGCCCCCCGCTCCATTATTTGCGAGATTTTACTGCAAAGACAGGTTTGTTTTGATGAAAAGCGTGTTTATTGTTTATTGTTTACAATATAAAATAAACGAATAATAATATAAACAATGTTTTAAATGTCTAATTAAACGTTAAAGGATAAAGTCGAGGATTTTATTTTCTTACTGAGAAGTAAAAATGACGCTTAAACTTGTTTTGTAGATGTTATTTAAAAGATAATGCCATTCAGAATTTGTATGTTTAATTCAAAATGATAACTTTATATTTTAATCTGTTTAAAATTGAAGTATTCTTCTTAATTGCTAAAACTTTACATACTAGATTTGAGTACTCAATACTCTGTACTCGTTTAATATTAGTGTACTTAAGGTACTTATTTGTATCTATTTCACAATAGGATGCTTATTTGTACTTATTTAAGATTTGAATACTTAATGAGTAAGACCCGCGTGACAGTTGGACGTACAAGTGGGCGGAGTCAGGCTGACGTTGACATGGGCTACTCCAGCTTCATATCACGTAACCACCTGGAGGTGTACATGGATGACAAGAGATTCTACACACTGGTGACTGGCAAGAATGGTGTCTTTGTAGACGATGTATTTCATCAGAGAGGCGCTGCACCCTTTGAACTGGCTAAAGTGTAAGGATTACATCTTTGCACAATATATATCAGTTACACATTTTTTAAATTATTTATTTGGTTTTGGGATACTTGCAAAAGTGGAAGAATTAAACAATTAGACTCGTATAATGTTCTATAGATTGGCCTATGTAATGTTTCACATAATTTTACCAATATTTTGACAAACTTTTAGTGAATTGTAAAAATTTGTGCGCTTTTTAGATGTACATTACGTTTCCCCAGCACTGACCTACGTATAGAGTTCCAGATTATGACAAATGACACTAGTGCCAGCGTTACATCAGTGTCAGGTAAAGTGCCAGGCAATGTGTCAGACAATGTGTCACAAGTAGAGAAGAAGGTGATATCTAGTGGCACACAGAGGCCGAGTGAGGCACAAAGTGGCATCAATCTGTCGCAGTATGTACATATTTTATAAAGCATTAGACATTGCAACGAAAGTTTTGATGATAATTGATATACTTGTTGCACCTTTTAGCAAGATGTTTAGAGTGATAGTTTAATATTTCGTATGTTATTATGGTTAGGATTTACTTCTGTTAATACTTTATCATTAATCAAAATACTTGTATTTAAGTTGATTATTATTTGATATACTATAATCATTAATTATTTTAATTTCTGAAGTTCACAAAATACTTTTTTTAATCCAAACATTTTTATTTAATTTCAGCCCCCCCGCTCATCGCGGCCGACCCCCCTCTGATCATTTTCCAACCAACCCCCCACAGAGAGACCCCTCCACTTATTCCACCACGCCCCTCAAGGCTAAACACGCTAAAAATACCCCCCTCTATCAATTTGACGCTGCATCGTCTGAACGTAAAACAATGAAAACCAAGCTGAGTCTGGATCCTAGAGATGAAATAAGAGCAAAAGAGCGTAGGAGAGATTTAGAGGAGGGAGGGGAGGGGGAGAGTGAGGGGGGGATGGGAGAGAAGCCTCCCTATTCATACGCTCAGTTGATCATACAAGCTATATCAGACCAAAAAGATAAGCAGTTGACATTGAACGGTATTTATACTTACATAACAAAGAAGTATCCTTATTATAAGGCATCAGACAGAGGATGGCAGGTGGGTGGGATGGATTTATTTATTGTTTATTCAGTTTAGATTAAACTTATTTCATTTATATAGATCTAGGAAGAATATGTTTACAATTTATTTACTGGTGGCACCCTTGTTTGCAAATACTGTGTTTGTATTTTTAATGTATTTATAATTATTTGATTTATTTTGAGTTATTCATTTGTATTATTGGAATAATGAATTATCATATGAATGAGAATGTTTAGATTATATGGTAGATAGTATAAATAGATTGTATGGTAAACAGAAATTATTTTTATTTACTTGTCAAAATTTTAGAATTTAAACTCTAATAACAACAGTCATTTCTATATTAGTTTTCATTCTGATTTGAATTTTTCACTGAGTTAGTAATATTTTTGTTCTCAAATATTATAAACTGAACTTAATTTTGTGTTGTTTTGTTCTCAAATAACGTAAACTGAACTGATTTCTGTGTTGTTTTTGTAATAGAATTCCATTCGTCACAATCTCTCACTGAATCGCTACTTTGTCAAGGTTGCTCGCACTCACGATGAATGCGGAAAGGGATCTTTCTGGCGCATAGACGCAAGCGCTGAGTCGTCTGTCTACGATGCGGCATTCAGACGCAAGCGCAAAGTTATGCATGGGATGCGCTCAGTACCTGATGGTGAAACGACATCAAGGTATTTAGAAATAAAATTTCATGCGTTTTTTGCACACCTTTTTTTACATATGTGTGAATGTTATATTATGGTGAAATAGTGTTTAGATTTTTATTTTGAACACCTTTTTTTATATCTGTATGAATGTTATATTAGTCTCTTGACACATTTTCTGGTTACGTTGATTATGTAATATGTTATTTTATGCCAGTTTGATGTCAGCATCTTCTACTGACATAGACAGTCTATGTACGCCTGATGACTCCATGATGTCATGGGAAGGTGTTGATGACCCTATGACATCGTTTGATGCGACACGATTGAGTCAAAATGCGACATCAAGAAATAGTATCAAGAGTGGTTTACAAGAGAAGTTTTTAGACGCTGCAAAAATTCAGAGCGCTTTTAATGAACAGAATTTTAGTCAGTTAGATCTCGCAAGCTCAGCGAATCAGAATCAGCCATCCGTGGGTCTTGATGCTGATTGGATGAAAGGCAAAGTATCTGCATCCAATAGGAATAGTTTGTTTGATGGATTGAGAATGCAAGGGGGTGGAGGGGGAGGGGGTGGGGGAGGGGGGGTAGAGAATAAGGTGGTATCTTCAGGTTTGTTATTGTAATCATTTTAATCATCATCATTATTATTCCTGGTTTTGTTGTTTTTTTGATCATTTTTCTTGTCATCACTTGTCCATAATCCACATTACGTTTATCAGCTACCTTTTTTTAATGTCTACATTTTCTTATAGATTTATCGAAAGTATGTAGCACCAGTTTTTCTCTGCATCAACAATTACCGTTTGTTTTCTCTAAATCTCTTTCTTCCCCCCACCCGCTGCTTTCTTCAGTCACTCGCGGACCACTGGCGCCTGGTTCCACACAGAGTCTAAGACTTGCAGCAGTGCCGCCAAGTAGCTCAGTGGGTTTTGTGCGTTTGTCATCTGCATTAATTCAAAATAATTTTTCTTTACAACGGAATGAGATTATAAAGAGGGAAAAAAATGGTGTTGCGAATAATAACGGAAATGTATTTGTACCTGAAAATGGCTTAAATAGTGCGTTAAATGGTGATAAAAAAGGTGTCTCAAATGAAAACATAATGATGTTAAATGGATCAAACAATAATCACAATACATCACAAGCTACCACCACTAAAGTTATAACTTCCCTCTCCTCCCCCCAGTTCATGCCCCACCCCCTGGGCACTACAAGCCCCTCCCCCACACAGCGAGTCCCCTTCTTAGCCCAGAGAAGCCCCGCCCCCAGGCCCCTGGATAATAGAACGTCGAGTCTTATTCAGCAGAGATTTATACAACCAATGAGAAGGGTTGTTACATTGAGTGGGGGGGTTAGACCCGGGGAGGGGATGGCATCAGAGGTGGGGAGTGCCAGGGTTCCTATTGTATCTAATGTATCTACTATGAATACAGTATCCAGTGATACTATCAATGTATCTATGATAAGAGAAGGGAAGGGGATAGTATCAAGTATCGAGCAAGTATCTGAGCAAGGTGTACTTGTAGAGAAAGTATCCAGTACTGAATAAGTACCTTCAAGTTTGATATTGTATTGTAGAACTAATTTACTTAAATTTTTAGTCGTAATGTACTTCATGCGTTTAATTTAAACAATAAACAATAAACGATACTGTTATTGCTATTTATACGTTTAACTAGACTGTATTGTATTTAATAGCATTTATTTAAACGCATTGCTTAATAGTTCTCGTTTATATTTTTGCCAAAGTGTTTTTATTTTTTCACAGTTTTATATGTTTCAGAGTTTTTTATACGCAAACATCTGCAGAGAGGTCTGGTTGTCATCAGGCCCCGCCCCTTATGTATAGTTAGCTGTGAGAGGCGTGACCTGGTTAAATTATGACCTTTCTACAACGATTTTCATTAACAACTATTGCTTTATTGATTGTAAATGAAATAAAGTTGTTTCGTTATTGAGTTGCTTAATATAAAGTCTTTATTAAATCAAAGCTTGAGACAATAGTTTATTTGAATTTTTCAGCATTTTTTATAATTACATTTTATATATAAATATTTTTTATAAAGGATCTCAAAATACAGGAACTTTTTGATTAGTAACACTGTAAGAGAATAGAAATATTTAAAATTGAGGCAAAAATTCGTGGACAATGAAAAATCTTTCAAGTAATACCTATTATAAGTTAAACAATACAAAGCTAGAGCTATATCTTCAAGATGGTACGAATTAAAAAATATTCAATTCAATGAAATTTTACTTCGAAACTATTTTAATATTTCAAAGTTTCTGCAACAAAAAGGTGTCGACTAGATCTGCTTAAATAATAATTCTTCTAGTTCTTGCAATAGTTGCTTAGCGATTTGTTTAACTACAGATGCAATGGCTGATGAACAGGTATTAAATGATTTGAGAAATATAACTTTATTTATAAATCCTATTTCAGATTAATTAAATGTCTAAATTATGCAGTAAATTGTAATAATGTCAATTATAAACAATTACGTTAATTGTTTTTCTATAAGTAGGAATTACTTGAATTTGCGGACACCTTTTTAAAGACGGTTTCTGATCGTTAAATACCAGCTAATTAAAATTTGACATTTGCTGAACAAAAATTTCGTTGATGCTATCATTTCAAAATTAAAATATTTATAAGGAAATTAGAAACGAAATGCTTGCGTTAAAATTCAGATATTAATTTGAGTGTAAAAATTGATTATAAATGTTATCGATAGAAAATTAATCATGTTTTTTGGATGCATATATTCAAAGTTATAATTTATTTTGCAGGTTAAAGATGACTTGAATGATAATATGATATTGGATAATGATGAAACGAAACAATTCAATGAAAACGAGCAGCTTATGGACAGAAACAGTAAGAAAGAAATTATAAATGGAATTCAATTTCAATAATATTTTCTCAATTTAGTACTTAATTTACTACATAAATGTTCGTTATATAGTGAATTAAATACTCGTTTTTTATGTATAATTCTTGAGTGTGTTATTGTGGTGTCTTGTAACAGGTCTTAAATCAGCAACTTCCGATTTACTTGACTCGAATGATATCCAAGAACTTAAACAAGGAGACGAAGAGAATGAATTAAAAGAAAGAGATAATGAAAGACATTCAGCAGCTCAAAATGAAGAGAATAATAGAGATGATGAAGAAGATATTTCAAACTCTTATGAAATTGAAAACACTCAACCAACAGAGGAGGATATTTGTAAATATTTTAACTTATTCTATTATGTATATAAATAAACATTAGTATATTCATCAAATTTTAATACATCGTTCAACTACTAATGCTACATTTTAAACAAATAAAATTAATATCATCATTAAACTACACAACGAAAATTTTAAGCCAGAATGGACATTCGCAAAATATAGAATTATAAATGATCTGTTACTTAAAGATATTATTTCAGTAAAATAAAGGTGTCGTTTACAGCTGGTGAAAATGAATTAGAACCGGAGTTAGTAAAACTAACAGAAGACTCGATTTTGGATCAACCTTCTGAAACCACCCCACCAGACGATCAACAACACTTTCTGGAAGATTCTTCCGCTGTCCCGGATGAACCTCAGCCTGAACCCAAGGATGATGAAGAGAATGAGGAAGATAAGAAATCGAGGGAGAGGGACATTACAGATGAAAATGCAGAGGTTGGTTGAATTACAATACTTTTATTTTAATGTTAAGCTTTCTTTAAAAGTTTTAAAAAAGATGTAATGTTTGCCAAAATGGTATTAAGTAAAATCTTAATGTTTTTATCTATGATTATAATAGTTATTTGTTGTTAATTTTTCTGCTGTATGTTATTAATCTAATTGTATTGGGGAGAAGGGGGGGGGGGTGGTTATTATATATTTTTGTAGTTGACAATTAACCTATTATTTTAAAAAAATTAAAAACACCTCTTTTGCTATAAATCTTCCTGTATAAGTTCAGGATTTCGGTTCGATGCGCTATTGTTAAGTTGATATTGCCAGAATTGAATTAATTGTAGATTATAGATGATAATAAAGAACAAAAAGAAGAAGAAATGCAAGAGAAAGAAGAAGATAACGTTGCATTAGAATCTTTAGAAGCAGAAGTAACTCAAGTTTTGACTAAAACGGCAAATTCATCAGGTAACTTTATAGATAAAAGGTGACTCTTTTTGAAGGTATGTTATGAGATATGTATTGTTTGTAGTTATATATGTATTTATAAATATGCGTAATTACAAAATACATAGTTTATATATATATATAGCTATTTGTGTAAACAATAATAATGAGTATAAATATGTGTTTATTGACTGGACCATAACTCAAATGCTCTATATGTATATAACTATAAGCACCCTTAATTTTAATTTATTGAATCTACCCAATATATTTAAAGATTTATTTACAATTAAGGTCGCCCCACACCTCTGGATGCCGACTTAGCACCCCCCTCAGGGGATCAGGAGGTCTCAGCCCTTCGGTCCTCTCCTATGAGGGAGACAGAAGGGGTCCCAGGGACCTCCCCCAGAGGCTCCAGGGGGTCAAGACGGTCCGCACGTAGCTCCAGACACTCCAAGTCTGGAGCTGATCTCGGACTGACTCCACATCCTCCTATAACTCCAAGATCCACCAGTGAGTGATGGATAAATGATTTATTTCATTCAGGAAATAAATTGATTTAAAACTGAACAGAAAATAGTAATGTAGATTCAATTATAAGAGCATAGTAAATGTGTAATTGATTTCATTAGAGTTGCAATTTCTTGCACTTTGTAGCTAATAGAAACCGTGCAGACATCCAAGGTGACATAGAACAGGACAAAGAAGAAGACAAAGGAGAATTCATTGAAAATGTTCAAGAAGTTAAATTTACAAAACTCAATCGAGCCCAGCTTATGGAACAATTCCAGGTTTATTTGTTGAATTTATTTACATTTAGCACCAAATTCAACTTTTCATCAATTCATAAGTCAGATTAGAGTTATATTTAGATTTATTTGAATGAAAATTGTTTATTCTTACATTCTATTTCCTCAATATCTATTTAAATGATTGCAATTGCAGCAAGCGCTTGCGGATAGACAACAGACGCAAGAACGCAACAACGCCTTGCAACATAAACTTGCGGACTATTTTCATCGTAAAAAAGTCGATGAGTTGCATTTGGAAGATCGCAGCGCTTCAGACCAAGAACAGAGATATCTGAAATACATGAGTCAGTTTTGATTTCATTTTGTCACAAATATTTAGCATTGTAAGAAAGTTTAAAGAAACACACGCAGCCGTATAGTGATTAATATTACTAATATTATAAATCAGTTTTGTTGACTTTAAAAAGGTGTTGTTTTTGATGACTGTAAAAATACCGTATATCATTTTTGATGGCTTTAAAAAAGCTCGTTTTTATGACTTTAAAAAGGTGTCATTTTTTATCAATATAATTCAGTCGCATTGGATAACATGAGACGTCATGAGAAAGAAAACAGTGAAGTTTATCATTCAATGAAAGAAGAGCATCAGTCTATAAGTGAGACGCGACAGAGAGAAGTAGAGATAGAGTTTCATAGACTTTTAGAACTAAAAAAAGAGGTAGTTCTTTCTTCAATTAGCTCTCGCACTGGAAAACCAATGCCTGAAAAGGTCGGTCGAATGTCTTGACTAATCGTAGACGATTACTTTAAAATATTTCACTTAAATTACTTATTTGTTATTTTGATCTGCAAAACCTGAAGCTCACTTAATTTTTAATAAGCATATTGTCTTGCGTCAGTTATTCAGTTGTATTACTTCAACACAGTCAAATACTGGAATTTAATTGACTTTATTGCGATACCTTTTTAAAATGTAATTATAAATGTATAAATTCTTTTAATGCAGCTTGAAAATCTATTTCAGAGATTGGAAGATTATCTAAAGGCAGAAAGTGAGAGAGAACAAACGGTGCAACACGTCAGACTTGAAAACATTAAACTCAATAATAAACTAAAGAAAGAAGAGTCACAACTTCGCTCTAAGGTTTACTTCAATGTTTTCATCAGTTAATATTATATCTCACAATTCAGTTGAAATCAGGCTCTGAATATTCCATTGTTTTAAAATATTTATAATAATGGTATTGTACTTCAGTTTTAGTAACTTTGTTATAATTTCTATGGTAAGTAATCTAATCAATGAATGCTTGTAGGAAGAATTAGCAGAAGGATTGCATATGATCGACTTTGAACAGCTGAAGATTGAGAATCAGACTTACAATGAAAAAATAGAAGAGAGAAACGAAGTCAGTATTGAAAATGCACACCTTTTTATTGTAACTGAAATTGCCTATATTATGTATGCATTTTCTGGTATCTAGTGCCTGGTTGCAATCTGACAGTTGACATATAGAAAGCCTGTTGTCAATGGGATATTTACCCTTCTACCAAGCCTACGATTTATTTTCTTCATATATAAAATTAATTCAAAATATTTGCAGAATATTGCATTTATAGAATTTTAAATCTATATATCTTCTAATTTTTTCTCTTGTTTTCTGTTCTTTATTCTTGATGTACCCTTCTACCAAACTAACAACTTATAATTTTGATATTTCTGTACATAACGACGTTGCTAAATGGTTAGGAGTTGTTAAAGTTGCGTAAGAAGATAACGTCTACAGTTCAAGTCCTCACTCATATCAAAGAAAAGCTTCAGTTTGTTCAGGCTAGTAATCAATCAGAGAAAGCTCAGTTGTATGAAATAGAAGAGCTTGCAGCCAGAGTAAGAGCTTACTAAGTTTTCTGTATTTTATTAACAATTTCAATAACAATTAATATTTTCAATATCATCATTACATCTATCATGATTCAGTGCTCTTCATGCAATAAACACATAAGACTATAAAACTGTTTATAAGAAAGTTGCTCATAAAATAAAGGTGTTTGTAACAATTTATCATCTTCTCTGAAAAAGGAAATTTATCATCTTCTCTTCTATTAAAATATAATTAATTAACAGCTGGATTCAAACTTAGAAAAACAAATTGCTTCTATTTGCAACAGTTTTTAAAGTTAATAAATATTATTAGGGAAATCTTGTAATTTTAGAATTATTATAGGTAAAAATACCTTTTATTTCGAATCAATCATTAAATGCACAGATCCCTTGACGTATTTTCAGAAACGTGACGCCGTATCACGTTTAAAACAAGTGCGTGATTCATTACGTTCAGACAATCAGCGCGTGAGGGAGAGAGGGGGCCTCCTAGGGCACAATGCCCTTCTGGTCGACTATGAGAAGAAGGCTGACGGGGTGGAGGTGGTGATGGCCCGCCTAGCGGGGCTCCAAGAAGCTTACAATGAGCTTAATATCAGTACTCGGGCTTTAAATCGAAAAATTATCTTAACAAAGAGCGCGGTGTAATTATAGAACAATTACAGATTAAAAAAGTGGTGTTTGAAAAATACAGTTGTGCAATATTTGTTTAATTATTTCTAATAATGATCGATTTGTTACGACAGTATTAATTTAAAGCTTTATTCTCTTTTTAACTGATATAATGAATTATTTGAATGAATTCTTGAAGATTATAATACTGAATATTTAATTTGCGTTTTGTCTTGATATTTTAAATGTTAAAGATAAGATGAAAACATTAAATAATCCAAAAAATAATCAATTGAAATAGCTACACTGCCCCCCCCCCCCCCCTTACCTTTAACACGCCTCTTAAATATCTGTTCTTACATTTAATGACCTAGTTTATTACTCTTCACTTTAATTGGTGTATATAATGAGGTCATTTAAATACTTTAATTTGATTGGTTGACAATTTTAATTAGGTCAGAAAACCCAAAATACAGATTACGTCCTATGTAAACAGTGTTTCAACTTCGAATCTTTGATACTACCCGGTGTTTTACCCGACAATCGTGCACTTTTGTCTGTCAATGAATATTATACCCGTATTATAATGCAACCAATATGTTATTTACCTGTTGTCAGGTAATTACTTGGCGCGTGTTAACACGGGAAGTATTACAGGCCTGTGCTTGTTAAATCAATTTTTGCTGAATTTTGCAATTCTTTAACACTTTCATTCTTTTTAAAGTGTCTTTATTTTGTTTAACTTTTGCATTTTATCACATTTTTGAAAATGTCAGGGAGGTTAGGGACGGGGGGAAAGAAGCGAAGCCGAGCGGTCAGCAAATCGTCGAGGGCGGGGGTTCTATTCCCAGTGGGGCGCATGCATCGCTACCTTAAGGCCGTGTCACATAAGTTTAGAATCAGTGCAGCGGCCCCGGTCTATCAGGCTGCGGTCATTGAATATCTTACTGGTAACTAATTAATTAATTAAAAACTTAATCATTCGTTTAATTAATGCATCAAAAAATTAAGAAAATTTCAACAATTAAAATTATGCTTATATTCTTGAACATTTGTGATATAAATTTATCTTTACAGTATATACTGTTTAACAGTGTTGTGTTCGTTTAATGAAACTAAGATACCTTTATTTTGTACTCTATTTTACATATATTATTGTACCTACAATTGTGGTATGTAGTACTTTTTGCTAATGTATTGTTGTATAGAGCTGTTTAATGAATGTATTGTTTTATATAATAGCTGAGATACTAGAGTTGGCTGGTAATGCAGCTGTTGATAATAAAAAGCAGAGAATCAGTCCGAGACATTTATTACTTGCTATTGCTAATGATGAAGAACTTCATCAGGTTAAAACATTCTATCATTTAATAAATAATCAATATAGCTATTTAATTGTACTGCATGAATAAGCTATATTGTTTGCAACACCTTTTTATTGCAGTCAGTTATAGTTATATATAATATTCCAGTGAATAAAAATAATAATAATATCAATAATAATAATAAGTACTTTCTCGACTGTTTACAATATAATCATCTAGTTGTATAAAAATTCAATTTTATATTAAATAGTATAATTAATATGTAATTGTAAAATATGTAATTGTAATTAATATATAATTGTAAAAATTACATATAATTAATATGTAATTGTAAAAGATTCATTATTCAATTAAGCAAGTAATTTATTGACATTTCTCAGCTTTTAAAGCACGTAACCATCCCATCAGCTGGCGTCCTGCCCTCCATCCATCCTGAACTGATCACCAGAAAGAAGACTGCACATTTCAACCAGGCCCCCCAGGCCCCGCCCACCCCCCTCCCACCTGCCAAAACACGCCTCCCTAAAAAAATACCAAATGCTACGCCTACAAAAATTGTAGCGCAGAAAAAATTGGTTGCGAAACAGCTGCAATTAGGCAAGAGGGGGGTGGGGAAGGGAGTGGCAGGCAGGGGGTTGGGGAAGGGGGTAGCAGGAAAGGGGACGGTGGTGGTGGGGGGTAAAGGTGGGGCAAAGGGTAAAATACCAGCACCAAAGGCAAATAAGGCGGTAAATATTTAAGATTTCAAATATACGTAGTACTATAATATTATAATACAAGATATACACTGCTGTGTATGTATAGAATTTATTGCAATGATCAGTATTTACTGTGTAATATTAGTATCTAATAAAATGTTATACAAATGTAAAATGTATGTGAAATTCTTTGTACATTTAAATATAATAGGTATTTATTTCTTGGTAATGACTTATTACTTATATTTAAATCAAAATATTTTGTTATTTCTTGTAGGGAGCCAGTGGAGCGTTTACTATTCTTTCAGAGAAGAATCTTAAAAACGGACAAAAAGTTAAAAATTTAATAAATAAAATGTTGACACCTTTTTATTTAGTCTGTTTATTACGATGAGAGATTTTTGTATTAATTTACTATAATTATATGAGTTTTATGTAACAATATAAAGGATTATGTTTTATGAAAGTTAATTATAGTTTGGAATGATAATAATTATGATGGTGACGAAGGAATGATGCTAATAATAATGAACGATTAATAATTCTAATGATGTTGACTTGTAGTTGACTGTTATACAAGGAGATATAGTTCAAATGACAGCTGATGCTATAGTGCATCCGTCTGACTCGAACTATGGCATGAATGGGGAAGTAGGTATGTAGCACTTTAAATATCACTAATGACATTTATTTATCTTTAAATATCACTGATGACATTTATTTATCTCTTAAATATCACTGATGACATTTATTATCATTAAAATTTAATGATAATAAAATGGTTGCAGCCCAGTGTACATTTTTATGGTTTTATTTATTTCAGGCAGGGCGATAAAGTTAGCAGGGGGGAGAGAAATGGACGATGAAATAAGAAAACTTTCAGCTAAAGGAAATCTGGCGACTGCTGGAGGTATTAGGAAAATACTAATATTTATTAATGAATTTTTAATTATTGTTAACTACTAATGTTGTTAATTATTGTTTTAAAAAAAATTTTATTTGCTATATATATACAATAACACAACTTTTAAAAAGGTGTGATATTTTTGCATTTCAGCTGCAATTAGTGCAGGCCATAATTTCCCCGCGTCCCATGTCATCCATGTAAACAGTCCGTCATGGAAGTCGCAGGACTCGCAGTTAAATCTGGAAAAATGTGTCGTTAATATTTTAACTTTGGCAGAAGAACAGAAGTTAAAAACAATCGCTTTGCCTTCTATCAGTAGTGGAAAGTATGGCATTTATACTTTTGATTAATATTTTAGTTAGTAAATATTAATTATTAATTAGTTATTACTAGCAGTAATTGATGTCATTATAATAATAAAATAAAAACTATTTAATTCCAATTAAGATCTCTTTTAACGTATAAGTTAAGTAGCGCTTAATATTTTATTGCTTAAATTGAAATATCAGTTGTTTTTAAAAGGTGTGCAATATTGAAACATTACTCTTGTGTCCATAAGAACATTGACATGCTGATTTTTTTATTAAACTACTTGCTGCCCCTTTAGCAAGATCATTCTATAAACGACTTATTTCTTAATCAACATAACTACTTAATCAACATCAAAATACTGTATATATTATATGCTGTATGTATTTAATTTAACACCTTTTTTAGTGCTGGATTTCCAAAACAAACTGCTGCTCAGATAATCTTAGCGTCCATCCGCAAGTACTTTTCTATCGCTCTAAAAAGTACAATCAATCAAGTGTACTTTGTACTGTACGATACAGCCAGTGTCAATATCTACACAAGTGAACTCAGCAAACTTGACCTATGAAGATTTGACACCTTTATTTTGTTACCAGTTTTGTTTATTAAAGAGTTTTCAGTTTTGTTTTGTCTTGTAGAAATTGGTTTATAGTTTGTGTCGATTTAATCAATCAGTGTACTTATCTCAGAATTGTATCTAGTGGTTGTTTTATGTTGTTATTTTTTATATTTGGATTCTGAAGGTACTGGATTCAATTCCTTTGAAAGCTGCACCCTTTAGTAAGATGAATAATTGTGCATCACTGTTATTATAACTTTTTCCTAGTTTTATTGTTGATAATAGACATTTTACATGAATTAACTGTTTATTTTTGATAGTAGTTTAACTGACAGTAGTTTATTTCAAATGTCAAATCTAAAACTTCTAATTATTATACAATAACTTGTATTTAATATATTAATGTACAATAACCTGTATATAATATACAGTAAGCAATTCTAGTTTTGTTATCGTTTTCATTTATTTCTTGTTAGGTAATTTTCCAATTAAAGTTTCAAATTATTCAACCGTGTTTGTAAATCGATGAATTTATAATATTAGCGTCTTTAGTTTTATCAATTACATTTGAAAGACGTTATAACATAGTGAATTTTTATTCAATAAAATATTTCTTTACATATTTGCCTTCTTGTTTCAATTTTAAATCTCTTAGAGCTAAACTAAGATACATTGCAATTTTAAAATTTATTACTATTTGACACCTTTTTAAAGCGATCAATCAGTATTTAAAACATGTAGCGGGAAATTTTATAAACATTCAAACCATTTAAAAAAAGCTTATAAAACTGCAGTTATTAATAACATAAAAATGCTCATTGTCATCAAACTACACGTTTATTTGAAGTTATATCAGTTATATTGTGGATTATATGTCACCCAGTGAGCTTTCGGTTGATTCAAAGCTGTAGCGTGTGTATTAAACAATGACTTAAACACTGCAGACTTGCTACAATCATTCTGTATCGACTTTCCCTTCTCCCCCTTCAATTTACTCCCCCCTCCCTTCCCACGGGAAACTCCCTCCCCTTTCCCAATCGGGAACTTTTCAATAACTTCGGAATCTTGTTTAGAATTTGTTACAGTTTCTGCGCTTGAAGTACTGGGTAGAGATTCATTAGAGGAAAGTTTTTGTTTCTTACACAAAGGACCTCCTTCATCATCATTTCTTGAATTATTTTCCGAATCATTTATCGCTGCAGCAGATGCTTCTACTGCTCTAGTTTTCTTCGGTTTTCTATCTCTCAAGCGACGTTCCTCAATCAGTTCACGCTGACGTTCGATATCTTCTTCATTTCCGTTGATGATGATGATGTCACTGGTGGTGTAGGGTTTGGTACATTTGAAGCAAACGCGATTGTCTTTGACCTCATTGAGAGCGCGCTCTGAGAACACGCAGCCGCATGTGAGTAGATATGTGAATCTGATGATAGAAAAAATCTCATAAGGATTGATAGATATGTTGATATATGATACAATACTCATTGATATCATACAGAGATATCTAACTCGAGCAAATGAATGATATATCATAAGTACAAATAAAAATGATCAATTTAAGTACAATTATGTTTCATTCAAAGCTTAATATAACACTGGTGTTATCCCATGATTAAATTAACATTACATTAAGTAAAAAAAACTTATCGAGTTAATAAGAATATTAAATCAATGAAAAAAACTACATTTTTAATGAAGTTATATAAATGAAAACAAAATATAAAAAATCACTAAAACAAACCTAATTCGTCCGTTCATCTCCAGTCCCGTCATGGGGCAGATATAAGGAGACACACGGGACGGGTCCTGTCCCGCCCCTGCCTTCGCCTCGCTCGTCGAACTGAACGCCGGATTGTCCGTCAAGCTCAGCTCCTTCACGTCCTTCAGTCCTCGGATATGATCCGTCTTCGCGTCTCCGGAGGCAGACTTTGATTTATCCAGGAGGAACTCCAGGACCGCTTCCTTGTTGTAGAGCCTCCCCAGCTGGCAGGACACGACGGGGGGCTTGAGGGGCTCCTGGGACATCGCGCAGTGCTTCCAAAGGGCCATCAATTCGGAGTTTTTTGATATTTTCTCCGGTTTCTTCTTCGTCTTAACCAGCTCCCCTCGGGTAGGTATCGTTCCCCCGTCACAACCCATCGAATTACTTTATGTATTTTTTTAAAATAAATAAATAATTAAATATTGTTTACGTTAAAATTAAAGATTTTAAATAAGAAATGATGACTGATTAGAATTTTCACTTTCCACAAGCGTGATATTTATAGATGGGTTTTTAGAATTCGATAAAAGTCACGTTTTGATGACAAAAGCAGAATTAGGCATATTTCCTAGCAGGGAAATTATTCAAAGAGAAATTAGATGAAAGAATGGAAGCTTAATATAGTTATATAATTTAATTCAACATTTTCTTTATTAACTTTATATTTATTTTATAATATATTGGCTATGCTTGAATCATGACAGAGAAACCTGAACATTATAGGTATGTTTGATCACAATTTGGTCAAAATTCTCAATAACCACTTCAAAATTTTCGGATATAACTATACAAAACACTAAACTTAATACTTATGAATAAATCTAAACACTACATGTTCTTGTTGTTTCCTAGATATTTGAAATCTTATAGAACTGAACAATGCAAAGATTTTTTAATCAAAAACTGCGCCTACCACCGGCCCTATACTTGTTTCAATTGGCATTTCCCCAACCAGCGTCGTAGACGTCCAGTGCGCACTCGTGAGGGGGGGTTCAGTTACAGTCCTGAGGTCTATTGTACTAAATATGAGGAATCTGTAGGAACTTGTCCTGATGGAGACGCGTAAGTTTTGTTTCTTTATCTTTCATCATCTTGAAGTCATCGTCATCATTTTCTCTGTTTTTGTGACCCGTCGAAACGTCCCTGACTTTAATTTTTAGGGTTAGCGTTTGAGTTATTATGCGGGTTAGGGTTAGCATTAGAGTTAGGGTTAGTACCATACTATGGTTATGGTTAACTAGAGTTAGGGTTATTAAGTGAATTGATAGGGCTGTTTTATCTGATTAATGTATCTTGGGCTGTTTTGTCCGTGTTTCAATTAATAATGAAATATAACAGTGATTCATGTATAAAATTATAAAAGATGCCTTTCTTTTTCCCTCTCAGCTGTCGTTATCTTCATCGTAATCTTGGTGACACAGAGAAGCGCTATCACTTGCGCTACTATAAGACAGATCCTTGTGTCAATGACTTGGATGCTAGAGGCTTCTGTGCGCGTAATGGTCAACATTGTGCATTCGCGCACGGTCCAGACGATAGACGCGAACCTGTGTATGACCTCACTTCTGACCTTTTAACCCAGGACCAGATGAAGGGGGAGGTGGGGCCTGCTTTGTCTGGGGGGAATCAGGTAGAGGGAGGGGGCGAACAGTTGGATCCAAAATGGTTAGGTAGTGAAACATTTTATGGTTCAGTTTTGTTTTGTTTTATATTGGTATTTTTTTTATTAATTCTGTTATAATTCTAGTCCATGATATTAGTACATTTAGATGGTACATGATACATTTAGATAAGTACACTTAGATACTTACATTCAGATAAGTACACTTAGATACGTACATTCAGATAAGTACACTTAGATATGTACATTCAGATAAGTACACTTAGATACGTACATTTAGATAAGTACATTTAGATATTATTCTGCTAATAGATTAGATTGGTCCATCTTGTAAATGTTAATTGTTGACTACATATGAAAAAGGTCTTATTTAGCTACTATCGTGTATTATAGATAAGATTACTGTTTGCTCTAGATAAGATCTGCTTTATCTATTTTGTTATTTAGATAAGGAGTATTTACTGGAGAATTATAAAACTGAACAGTGCCCTGTAAAGTGCAGACACAACATGGCTATGTGTCCGTATTATCATAACGACAGAGATAAGAGACGCAATCCTAAAGTACACAAATATAGGTAACATCATTATATAATTGATTCTTTAATTATTTAATGTCAAATGTTTTAGAAATGTAATATTAGGATTAATTAAACTTATTTGCTGCCATTTTTTTTATCTAATTGACCGATTTGTTAATCTGTGAGGGGGGTAGAGGGGGGAATTAAATTCTCTAAAACTTAACTAAATTGTAGTACACTTTCCTTATTTAATAAATTTTCAGTGATATTTAATTAATATATAATTTAAGACGCTAAAAGTAATGTTGTATTTATTTATGTACATATGACAACAGAGCAGTGGCTTGTGCCAGTGTCAAAGTGAATGATGAATGGCTAGATATAACAGAATGTGACCTGCATGACAGATGTACATACTGTCATAGTCGTATTGAACTGCAATATCACTCGGAAGTAAGTCATATGACTTACTATAGTTATGCGACCTTTTTTGTATCTGCATTTTCATTAATTTAACTGTGTATATTATATAATCCACTGGAAATAAAACAGTAATTATAACTACTTATAATAAGCAAATTCTAAATTCAAGTCCTTGAAATAACTTTGTGATGGAATTTGAAATATGCAATTATTTGAATCAGTAGTTTTTTGTGCTGATGTGACTCTATCATTCATATATGTTGATGGATGTTATCAGGTATACAATAGCATGCCTTGCAAGAAAGATTTAGCCGGTAAATGCAAACAAGGAATATTTTGTGCATTCTCTCATAAAGATTGTGAGTCATTTGAAACTTTTATTCTATAATAGCGCATTGGTATAATATTTATCAACTTGTGATCTAGACGCTTAGGGTTCGAGACTTGTTAGAAATTAAGCTATGCTCAAGGCGAAAATGTATTGATTTGTTTTTAATGATTCTTATAGAAAAGTCTATTTGCTTTATTATGGTGTTTTTATTTTAGCTTCAATTTTGTTATCTAACATTGATACTGAGACTAATATTTCTACTTCTACAATTAAACCAGTAAGTTGTATACAGTTTCTATCTACCTCAAATATACTTTCAAGTTTATTCAATTTATTTTTATAAAATTTAGTTGTCAATTATAATTAACCAGGTAAAAATGATTTGTCATCACATAAAACACTACTGTGTGGTTAATGTAATGATGTGTTTAAATTGTGACAAAACTATTAATTCAATCGTTTCAGAAATGTGCAATTGCAATATATCTACTGTAAATTGTATGCAATATATTTTGAGCAATATTTGCAAATTTCTTTCAATTGCACTAAATTAGAGGTTTTGTTATTGCAGCCCCCGGGTGTAACTAGCTTAGATAACGATGCAGTAATAAAGAATTCAAAGGGTGCAACAAGTGATAGTAGCTTTTCTAACAGCTGGATAAATTTTACAAATCATTTTGATTCTACGTATGAAACAAAGTCTAATGTAAGATAATATTTACCGTATATTCAATTTTCTATTTATATAACTGTATATTATATATGTAATTATTTCTTTCTTAATGCTTATTTTGACTATTTTTGGCACATTCTCAATATCTCGCCTAAGAAGCTAGGTTCAAATCCAGATGTAAATCAAGATTCAAAGTTCTGCTATGAATTCATTGTATATTTTAATTCTGTGGTTGACTCAGCCATCCATTATTTATCTGTGAAATGAGTTTGTATTGAGAATTTAAGCATTTTGTTTTTGTTTTAATATACTTTTTGTAATATATTTTGATTGTATATATTTGGCTGCTATTAATATATTGATGCTATATATTGTTCGTCAATATTTCAGTTCTTGAGTAATAGATGTTTTTATCTAGTTGTAACTGCTTTAGAAAACAGGTGTCGTTTTTTATTTTGCAGATAAATTCAAATGAAACTATAAAAGTGGGCGGAGTTATTGATAGTCGATCAGCATTGAGAGCCGATGCAGTGACTTTTACTCCATTTAATAATACTTTTCCAATATCAGGTTATAATATATTTTCTCTTTTGAAAAGTGTATAATGTTAAAGATTCATGTATTAACAAATGCTCTGTGTAGACATTGTAGAGTCTGTATTTTATTAAAACACATTTTATTAAAGTTATTTTAAACTCATATTTTATTTTAGAAAATTACTTCAATATCATTACGATTTTAATAAAATTAGCATAACTGTATTAATTACAGATTCAAAAATAGACTATCCAATTACATTAATTAGTTCAAACGTCTCATCAGCACAAAATATCGCAAGTTCAGCTAGAAGTTTGGATCGTTTAGATTCTATAGATGATTACAGTGGTTTCGTGTGTAATCTTGTTGATGATAATGATGATATAAATGATAATAATGATGATGATAATAGATCTAATGTAGCGTCTACTAATTCAACATCAAATAAAACTTCATCAGAAGTGAGTACATGTACTTAATTTTACTTACAGTTTGTACTTAATTGTACAACTTAGTTGTACTTCTTTTTGTTGTTATTTATATAATTATTGTTATTATTAATTCTTGTCATTTCTGTTATCTGATGAAAATATATACTGTATTGAATTATATTGTATAATTTGTATTGATATTAATACTATTGAGATTTTTAATATAGTAATTACAGTTGTGTCAAATTTAAGCTTAGACAGGACACCTTTTTGTAATAATTTTTCTGATTATATATTCCGATTTCATTTACCTTATAGTTGGATATTATCAAGTTAAAGATGAATATAATATTTTAAATTTTTAATTATTTATTGTTTTCAGTTAGAACAAGTTAGAGCTGAATTAAAGTGCGCTTTATATAGTGCAAGAACTTTACTAGATGGTAAATTACAGGCAGAAAAGATTATCAATGAGAAAGATTCTGTAAGAACTTTTTTTATTAATTTATTAGTTCTTATTTCATTGATTTCATTTTTTACAAATAGCTTATTGCGGTTATTGGCTTTAATAGCGTTGAAAACGACACCTTTTTTATTATAATATTGAACTTTCAAAGATAATAAATGACACCTTTTTATCTTGTTAAAATTCGAGATATTTATCAGACTTAATTAAATTATATATTTAATAATCTAACTCACCTGAAAATTGAAATTTAAGTACATGTACTATCTATTGTATAGATTATACAGAAGCTAATTAAAGAATTGGCTGACAGTCAGCGTAGCAATACTAATGGTCTAGTGGTCAGTGGTTCAAATCCTGTCATTGATATTGATAAAATGCCTCTCGCTCTGTTACGTAATAAAGAAACTATGCTTAGAATGCAGCTACAACGATTGCAAGAGGTATTAATCATTTACGTACCCTTATCCCAAGCCTGTAATCTTGCTCGCTGAAATACGCATGTTATACATATGTATTTCAAATTGGCATCTAAACTCCTTTCTGCCTTATTGTAGAAAGTTGTATTTTTTTCATTTTGCATCATATTTGTATTGTTTTTTGTTCTTTCCTCTTGATGTACCTTTCGTCTGAGCATTAACTATTTACGTTATTTTATCTAATACTTTTTCTCTTATCACAGTGATATGTAATGTCAATTTTTAACTGTAGAATCAAAGTTTCATTTGCATACCTTTATTTTCATTTAATGTTTTGGTATTTCCTGTAATTGCTTTTGGAATTCTATTGCTAGCTTAATTGTTGTTAAACAATTACTTGTTAGATGTAACAGTAATGTATGTCATTGCGAGTCTTACTTATATGTAACGGATGGTATTACAATTAATAAATAATTAAAATTATTAATAAGAATTAAAGTAGATAATTGAGTATAATTACTACCATTCTACTAGTATTACAACAATTAATATACAAATGAATACTCGACTGACAATAGAAACCGTTTAATAGTTCAATTAAAAGCTAATGTGACATTTCATTTATGAATTTTCGAGCACACCTTTTTAGTATTCATTAAAACTATAAATGACATTGTATACTATGTGTGTTTTTTTGCAGGCTGTCTATCACAAAGCTTGCGGTTCATGTGTGCTGTGTATTGAAAACAAGGCTACAATTGTTTTAAAATGTGGTCATAAGTCATTATGTGATACTTGTAGACATATGACAGAGGAATGTCCAGTGTGTCATAATGGCATATCTCTGAATTGATTCAGCAAATGATTCTATATCGATCAAGAATATATTATATAGTTATTTTATAATTAAATTGATTCAATCATGATTAAGTTTGACAGTAGTTGATTTATATATTATATAACGTTTTGAATATATTTATAACTATATATGCTAATGAAATAATGAATTTTGCTCAGGAGATCTATATATGCAAGAAATACTTAATGTTAATATTAAATTGATTGTTATAAAAATGCTGAATATTTTGCAGTTTTTGATTTTTTGTTATTGCTTAACATTGTTGCTTTAAAAAGCTTATTTATATTGGCTTATTATTTAATTATGCTTATTAATTGTTTAATATTTTTTATGAAATATTAAATAACTCGTAAATAATTAAAGATTTTTGAGCTTAATGAAATTTCAACTTTTAAGCACTATACACTCTTGTTTAACTTTGACATGTATATTATAAGACTTAAAATTAGTTCCTTTTAAAAGGGTGTGCATTTTAATATACTATTAACATAATTTTCTAACATTGTAGGCTAGTGCTAGTAATATTAGACTAATATTATTTGACTTTGGTTTTTCATTCGTTTTGTATTTAATTAAAAAAAAATTAATATAATAAAGTTTTGTATTCTCTCTGTAATTATAATAAATAAATAAAATTTATGGATTCAATTGAAAGATACGGAGTTCATGAGTTCACAGTATCAACACCCTTTAATTAAGTGCCTCTTTTTGTATATTACTAGGCATTTTGAATACATTTTAAATTGACAGATTTACAGTTTTGTATTTTTAATTAATTGCACTGTTTCATCAACATTGTCTGTATAGACTTTTTGAGATACAATAAAATGCAATAGCTCTCTGACAAGTTGCTTAGGTCTATCTTTTTAGATATAGATCCACTCCTATAGATAGCAATCACGATCAGTTTTAAACTGATCTAATATTGTTGACGTATTTTATCGACAAATGCATCATTGAAATCATCGCTTGTGAACACATGATACACATCGCATTAAAGATTATAATAGTTCAATTAATTCACATGTGTTGCATTATCGACAAAACGTAATATCGATAATTATAAACTGAACTATTTCATTGTGAAACTGTATTAGCAATCAATTAAAACCTGTCGAAATTGATCAATACTAATTATCGCTTTAAGAATAATAATCACAGTAAATATTCGGGTGTGCGACAGGTTTTAAACATTATATGGCTTAAAATAAGTCGCGCGCATTGTCATGTGATGTTATTGTCATGCGGTATTGTTGAAATAAATTAATAAACTGTTTGTTTAATCATATTGGTAAACAATAACATTAATTAAACTAAAATCAAAATAAAGTTCTGCTAATTTTCACTGTATTGAAAGAGCAACGAATTAAATAAGTTTTTTTATTAACAGGCTTGAGAATTTTTTAGCAATATTTAGACCTGCTTTATAAAGTAGAATTATCTTATAAAAAAAGGTGTCTAAACAATATCATTATATCAGAACAACGTAATTTATGCGATTTCGTGACGCGATGTAAATTTTAATAATAACGTGATGAAGTCATGTCCCTAAAAGTTGAAGTTTGAACATACAATATCTGCAATCGATCAATCAATCAAACGTTACTTCTATGCACCGGACAATATACGCACGATATAATCAAATAAATCATATATTCTATCATATAAACTTTTATGTCAAATTAAATATAAATAACTCGTCGTGCTATATAACTGACACAAATCACTAATTAACATCCAAGCCATGTCAGTGACGTTGCAGACTGTCACTGACTTTGTCACTTGTCACTTATAATTATAACAAGTCTTTAAATATAGCATCTTATGCTCGCGATATCAACATTTTTATTAAAATATTTTGCTGCGGAAAACCTATACAATATTTTTTACTGATTTACTCGCGACTCTTAAGAATAACTATTAGGTCAGTTTCAACTAAAATCAAATAAAATCATTTTACTATATTTTATTACTTTAGCTATAAATGTATCATTTAAATACGATTTGTAATTATAATAATTTTTACTTAGTAGATAATTTATATTTAAAACAGCGCCTACACGCAACACGCTGTGTACAACATTCACTCGAGGTAATTGTAACATTTTATCTTTAAATTAGCTTAAATACCAGAAGAATGCCTACAGTTAGTATTATTACTATTAAATCTCTGATTCACATTTTAAAAAGCAAATGAAGACAAAGTTATAAAATTAAAGAAATGCCAAATCTGCAGTATATAGACCTAAGTTGAGATATTTAATAAAAATATTTGAAAGTACAGATCAAAGTTACATTTATTTAAAGAAAGAGTTTTTAAACATTATATCTGTAGACCTATAGGCCATATCATCATAGGGGTCAGATAAATAATGCCGCTGCAGCGTCAAATTTTCACTCCCCGAAATGTGCACTCCCCAGTCATAATTACACTTAAAATAAGCACCCCCCCCCCCAGTCATCATTTAACGTTAAATAAACACTCCAGCAGGGTTAGTGGTTAAAGTAAAACTAGGGGGGAGTGAAAATTGTCCGATGAGAGTGGTTATTTAACGTTAAATAATGACTGGGGAGTGCAGATTTCTGGGGAGTGCAAATAATATGTTACAACGGAACTCCAATTCAGACCAGATTTAAACCCGGTTCCTTAATCCAAAATTGGAACCGGTTCCGGAACTCAGTTCAGATCGTTTAATTGTATTCATGCTCTGAATATCCCCTGGTGTGTGGGCCATTTAGCCCCTCTCGACTAACACTAATAAATCCAAACTAGTTTAACGACCCCTAGATTGGAATCCTCGACATCTAGATTTATCGCGATTCTGCTAACCATTTGGAGCGCTCTTATTTCGAGTATTTTACTTTCAATAAAAGTTATAAAAATGATTTTTTAAATAAATGTTTCACGCATGCCTGAGCGTAAGTCACGCGTTGTTGACATTTTTTTATTTATCCTTTCGATTATTTATTTGGGTGTGTATAGCACGGTGGCGACACGAATTTTTTTATGAAGATTGATGTGTCGTAAAATCTTATTTAAAAACAAATCCGATGTTAATCATTTTAAAACGAATGATTAATGTCAAGCATTGTATCATGTGTTACTAGCACCATGTTGAGAAAAAGTGATTAATTGAAAATTGTTTAATATATGAATTTATAAATATTATTCGGTGAATTGATCTATCGTTTTAGGAAGAATACAAATTTTGACGTTTTAATTTGAATAATTAATAAAAAAGATGTTATAGACATTTTTTATAAATAATGACTTGTTATTAGTTTATTTATAAGTAGGCATTTCCTTATTTTTGATAATTTCTTAAAATAATTTTAAAAAGCAAATGAATTATTAAAAAAGCAAATGTATTATTAAATTATATTAAGAATTGAATGCAAATGTTATTTCCTCCCCCCGTCTATAAGAGCAATGTTTCCTCACCTTTATTTTATGTCACTTTTTATTTATTTATTCTTTTTTAACTCGATAAGTTTTTCTAAAACATTATTACACGGGTGTAACCTATAGAATTTATTTCCATTAAAAACTATCGTCGCGTAAATGACATGGTGTAATTTCGATCCTGGTTTTTAGATTCAATTTTTTATTGAATACGATTCGGTTGAGAAATTTAATACTCTCAGTCTATTGTTGACTAAACATGACTCTGTATTGTTCGTCACGTGGTTTTATCATCAGATATATATAGGCCTAAATATATACTATATATAATAATATATATAATAGTATATATAAACGTGATGACGTGTCTACCGTACTATAGGAGATCGGATCTCATTTATTGAGTGAAGGACAGAAATATGAGAATCTTATATTTGTATTGAGACGCTTATAAATGCAAAGAACGGTGACAAGTAAAAAAGCTCCGATAAGGGTTAGGATTGGGGTTTGGTCAATATTATGATTCCTGATTAGGGTTAGGATTTGCAGATGAGTGCTAAGGGTTAGGGTTAGAAGGTTAGGATAAATGTTATAGATCTTTTTAATTTGGTAATATTGTCAATAAAAAATACATTTTTATTACTTTACCAATTTGCTACATAAACCGTTATTCGTAACTTTACAGCAATGAACAATATCTCCAGTTGTTTTCGGCGTAATCGTGTATCAAATAATTTTAATTGATGCATTTTCAGTAGGCCTAATGCTTGAGACAAAAAACGCAGCTATTAACATGGGATCTATAGTATTTTATGTCTTGTTCATTCACTTCCGCAAAATACATTAACTATTTGTATATTAGCCTATTCCGAGTAGTCGAGAGACTTAATTATTAAACTTCTTCGTATATTTTTGCATCTTTAAGTTATGATTATCTAGAAAATGTTCAATGTTATCAGAACGTTTATATTTACATTGCTGATTTCACGACGTCTGCATTTTGCATGGCTGATTCTTTAATGTTTAAATTTGTATTCTAAAGGGAAAGTTTCTTTCTATATCTAAACGAGGCATAAAATGATTTCTTAATTTGAGAATTAATTGCAATAATCTTCTTAAATAGAAGTACCTCTAACTGTAAGTCTCTTTAGACTTTAATAATGTACATTCTAACTCGATATAATCATTTATAAATCATTTATTTGCACTCATTGTATTAATGTATTAATTTATTTACTGCAAAGCTTATATACTTAATTATGTATATATACTTAATTATATATATATATACTTAATTATATATATATATATATATATACTGAATTAGATAGTCTTGTACTAGTTAGTTAATTACACGCAACATTGCCATACATGAATCTGGCTTTAATGATACGGCTCAATGTGTGGCTAATAATACATGGCGTATGTGGCATCACACCTCTTTAATATTTCAGCATTTTTGGCTCATAAACTGCACACTGTGTTGTACCAATAAACTATTAATAATACAAACTCTTTAGCTTTACGTTTACGTTTACATAAATTGTAAACGTAAACGTTTTTGTTTCATGATATAGGCCTACACATTGATTATTTGCTAAAACTGCATTAAGCGCGATTTAGTCAGAAATTTAAGGAGCTTGCGGTAGCGGTAAAGTTTTAAGATAATTTTTAAGTTTGGAGTTGCGGAAACGTGAAAAATATGTGCTTACGTAAAACCATTTAGTCATAATTTCTTACATAAGGTTTCACGTTACCGCAAGGATTTAGAGCAGAGTTGCGGTTGCGGAAGGGAAATAAAATCAATCAGCTTCCTTAAGAAATGCTGCGGTTACGTTGTTTTATTTTGCTTACATAAGAATTATTTGCA
>JAQIXG010000512.1:0-31434 GCA_034700105.1 Oconnorella tubifera
GGTATGTAATATACTAAATACTTTCAAAAATCAAAGGGGGGAGGGGGCTATATGACGTCCCTGATTTAGACGTAATATATAGAGTATTATAATATTTAAATTAAAGAAATGACAATTAAATTAGCACTGAAAATTAAGGCATTTTTAGTTTTTATAAATGTTATTGTGAAAGAAATTGGCCCCCCCCACACCCCCCACCCGCCCCCCGCTTTTTGTAAGATAAAATTGACATCCCTGTTTTTTAATATGTGTGATCATTATTTAGTTTAGGCCTTTACCAGATTAAAAAAAGGAACGCAACCCGCTACCAGCATTAGAACCTCGAGGGACCCGATGTGGATTCACCAAGATTAGAACCCGCGATAGCAAATCTATGGCCTTGAAGTCAGTTGCTTAGCTCGTTCGGCCAAACTGCGTTCCTTAAAAAAAATGACTTAATCTTCAATTTAACGTATGACGCGAAGTTTATTTTCTAGATATCGAATTTTTGACCAATCAAAACGCGAGGTTTCATTTTCTGCGGACCTGTAAATGATGTAGCCATGGTAACAGTTAGATCAAAGATACTGTAAATGCAATAATTTTTGATAAAATGACAAACGAAGAAAATTCGAACAAAACTTATTGTTCAAGAAATAAAATAATAATTTAATAAAACAAAATAATTTTAATAATTATTGACCACTATAACGCGATGTTATTATGTTTTTATTATATATTATGTTTTCTGAGGAGCTGCAAATGACGTAATTATAGAAATGATACTGCAGTGCAATAAGTTTTTCTACAAAATGTCCGAAATACAAAAATCAAACACATGTAGAATAAAATGACCAACAAAGTAGGCCTATTTTGTCGTTTTAATGAACAAAAACACATTACTTTAAATGATTGAATTTCTACCACTTATATTGCATTTCGAACATACCGATTAATTATATTATATTTCTAACGAACACATTAGAAAATCGACATTTCTTTAAAAAAAAGTAAACAGAATTGTTAAATATAAGAATTAAAAATTCAAACACTTGCTCAAAATATCGTTCATCTTTCTAATTCTATTTTATACCTAAAACAGAATTAAAATGATTACAAACGGAAAAGAAAAGGTAATCAGACAGATCACCTAAGCACAGGGGTGTATCCTAAAAAAATCAGTGTGGTGGCGATCTATCATTCAAGTAGGGGGCGACAATTTATTTTATATTTCAAACTTAATTTTTTTGATCTGTAAAATAAGGAGAGTGACAATACATTTTTACATATTTTAGCAAGCTTCAACGACAATGCATGATTTACAATAACAGAACAGTCTGTTTATATTTATTATGTATCATTATATTTATTGTAATATCGTTTTATCTGATTCTTAGATTAAATAGTGGGGGAACGCGTCCCCTCCCTGCAAAAACTGAGGGTACACCATTACGCTGCCTAAGGAGGGTACACCATTATTGCCTAGTAGAATAATTTTCATGAAAATCACTTTTCATGAAAATTATCTCTATCAGTAGTGGATCTATAGAGGGGGGGGGGGTAACGGTCCCTTTACATAGCTTTCATAATAAAAAATATATTTATTGCAAGCTTACAGACTTTTGTATAGATTATGACTGTTTATAAAACGTGCAATGTCCTAAAATCTTGTCATATAAAAAGTAAAAAATGTTTCTGTATAATATGAAACGCATTGTGATATTGAATACACAAATACATGAAGATCAAATATTCCGTAAACGTGCCTATAGGCCAAAAACTCAGTGATAATCTTATAGAAAATTTATTTCAGCTATTATGCAATCCCCCCTTGCACTGCAATTTTGGATTCGCCACTTCTGGAGGTTGCCGCTGAAATCTGCAACATATACATTTCTCACCCCGTGGCACCCCCCTACAGTGGCGAAGCCATCTCGTAGCAAATGGGGTTGTTTCAAAAAAAGAATAAATAATGCTAGCGTTATCGGTATCGGTATGATGGTACCAATATCGATGCAGCATTTTCGTATGCGAAACACCTTTACAAATTTCATCATTCATTATCAAACGTAATATTATAGTATATTACGATTGATAATGAATGATGAACTTTGTCATAACAATTTATGACAAAGGTCGAATACACGCAACAACCAGTTGCATAACACTTGCAAGGAGTGAAAAATAACAGACTAGCATACCCCCCCCCCCCTATAAAAAAAGTCTCCAGATTTGCACGAATTGCGTGGGTAATTTTTTTTCAGAAGTGGATTTGTTTGAACAACCCCAAACAACCCCGTGGCTTCGCAACTAGATTTTATGACATGTCGTGTAGCACATTTAAGACAACTTAGTAACTTACTATCAATTGAATTATTCTTAGTTATATTCTATGCAGAATAATTAATTCTAATAGTCATATCCAAGTTCGTTCATATCTAAAATAGGCATATAGTACACATTCATGTAAGAGCAAAGAAATCATCTATATATTTTGTTTAGGGGGTCTTATGCTCAGCAGTTTCTATTGCGGTAGAAAAGGTGTCGATTTTTTTATTTATCATATTTACTTTTTCTGATACATTAACACAAATTTGAACCTTAAGTTAAAAACAAGCTTTTAAATCGCTGCTTTAATCCAGCGCACTATTTTAGGAGTTTCAAAGTTAATTGTAAAGTATGCTTAGTGCTCAATTGCAACAAAGTAAATGTTTTTTAATGTAGACAGATTCAACACATTTAATGTAAATGTGTTTTAATAAATGTGTTTGATTGTAGTATTTATTGTTGAAATATACAATTTTACACTTTTATGCACATTTATTTAGCACGCAGTGTTTAAGCTCTATTTCTTACAATAAACAAACAGTTGAAATGTGTTAGGTTGTAGCTGACATCTCTAAAATCTAAAGATGGGTGAAGACGATAACAATAATAAGAAGAAAAAGAAAACCTTCAAGGAAAAATCAGCGCAGAGATGCAAAGCTTGTGGAAAATTTATGTGGGACCCGGAAAAGAGGACTTGTATGGGCAGAACTGCATTAGGATGGCGTATGATACTTTATTTATTTCATTCATTGTTTTATTAATCAGTCATATTGTAATATTCTGAAGATAAACTGGGTTTATTTAATAATTCAAATTTCATTTTTTTGTTAAAAAGAGATTTAATGTGAAACACTGAAACTTGAGTTTTAGATTCAATAGTTTCGAATGTTCAAAGCATTGATTTGTTTCAGTTCAAATTCTTGGTTTCTATTTGGGCTTCTACATTGGTCTTGCTGCGCTTTGGACAATATGCATGGCCGTCTATTTGAAGACATTAGATGATAATGCTCCTACTCAACAACATAAATATAGCATGCTCAAGGACAATCCTGGTTAGTGCAACATTTTTGTATTAAAAAATATGTATTTTTTTCAGATTTTATTATACTGAACATGTCAAGATATTCGATTCTTCCTTGCTGTCAAATATGTACAGGCCACAGTTGTGGGAAATGGTCAATGATTGTTACCGAAGGACAATAGTCACAACAAATAGAAATTGAAAAATATTATGCAAAATCCTTGCAAAAACTTAAAGCAGTAAAAAAAATAATGGCTTTGATATTGGCTGGAGTCTCTATAATGTACATCTATAAAATGTTTGGCAATTATAATATAATGTCTATTTATTATTTGGTTAAATAATCAGATTAAGCTAAGCGTTTGATTATATATGTTGGGTATTTATTCAGAAATGACTTTCTAGGGTTTTCTCTCCTTGATAATTAAGGCTGGCTTAGAAGATGAGTGGACACATTCAGTAATAATCTTACAGTGAGAACTAATGACAGTTAGATGACAGCAGGGAGGATAGAATGGATGGACATCACTCGGCCAGTTTATTGCTCATAAGTTGATGGATAGATAGGGAGAGGAAAAGAAAAATATAGTGAAAGAGATCATTTTTAGACAGGTTTTGCTTGAAAAATGAAGCAGAAAGTCAATTTATTTCCTAAATAATAATCATTATTTATAATAAATTTTATGGTACGGTATAGATGGAATTAAATTTATTACAGGAATGGGATTTTGGCCTGAAAGAAACAGTTCAGATAGCACGTTGATATATTTTAATTCAACCAATTCTTCTACATACGAAACCTATATAGACTCATTTTCTAGAGTCTTTATGAAAAGTAATGTTCATCATTTTATAAATGTGAATTGTTACGTATAGTTTCATTTTGTTAATTTGTAATTATATTTCACCTATTGATTATTAAGTATACATTGATAAATTGATTTTAATTAATGAATTCACTTTATTTACGAGAGTTATTTTATTGTATTGTAGTAATTTTCACTAAATATTTATTTGTGTCACTTCAGTTTATTTGAATGCTCACCTTTTGATGAAATAAACTTATCGTATTAAGATCATAAAAATATTGCTGAAAAAACAAGTAACAATAACCAGTAGTACAATTATATATCTCAAATTATTTGTTACGTGTTGAATATTTTGTTTAAATATTTATAATAAATATTTAAACAGAAAATATCAATTGTTAATTTAATTTTTTATTTATACTTTAAATATATATTATGTTTATAGATTAAATTAATAATATTTAATTAACTCAGTCTTTGCCTTTGATGAATACATGGAGTTGACTTGTAATTACAGTTTCTTGTAAATAATGTCTGTAAATATTAGTAATATATATGATGATTCATTACAAATGATTATGTGATGGTATATGTATAAATTTCAGTCAATTATTTATTTCTACATTATTACTTCATTGCTTATCTTTAGCTGTTAATCTTGCTTAATTTTAGCTTATCTTAACAAGTCAACGGAAAGTATGTTTAAGAACTGCGATGCAGGCATCGATAAAGCGAACTACAGCACAGCTTGTGAATTTAATCTTAGATTATTTGGTACTGAGTGCACAGCGGAAAAACAATTTGGATATGACTCAGGAAAGCCCTGCGTCATGCTTCGCATTAATAAGGTTTGCTTTGAAATAACGTTCTATTTCAATTAAATATTAAGTGCTAATAATAATTCTTACTCCTTAGAAGTGTATTTGGTGGTGATGTTAAGTACCAAGCATTAAATGACGTTAAATGGCATTAAGTTTTCTATTGTTATTTATTATTGTAATAACTTTATAAATCAAATTTATTTTGTTCATGTTGTGATATATCTGATGTTACAGATTTATGACTGGGAACCATACAACTTAGTATTCGATGGTACAAATGTAAAGAAAAATGGCACTAAAGAATTTGAATTCCATCAGATTAAAAACAACAATACGAAATCTTGGTATAATCCTGATGAAAATAATCATTACATACCAGTAAGCTGTGAAGGAGAAGTAAGTGAATAAATTTTTACTGTATTAGAGGCTATATGTTGTAAAAAAAATCTGAATCTAATGTGTGGTAAACTTCATCTTGTATAGTATATACTAGGAATGACCCGATACCCGACTCGTATCTAATAGTAGATTTAAATTAATTCTATTTGCATTTTTTGATTCTTCTTTCCCAATCACTGTCAAAGTCGCTTTTCCTTATAATTAAGCTACAAGTCAAATTACTTCTTTTAAAAGTAATCTTAAAGTTGAACTATACTTTTGTTTCTAGAATGATGGGGACGTTGACAGCATCAGAAGCATTAGTTTCTTTCCTCCAACTGGATTCTCTGCTAATTTTTTCCCGTATGAAAATCAGCCCGACTACATGGCACCAGCGGTTATGGCTCAATTTGACATTAAGTCCGGTCGAGTAATAATGATCTGGTGTAAGATTTGGTTTAACAATGTCCTTCATGATCGCACAGATCAACAAGGAAGTGTGCATTTTGAAATATATGTCCAGGATAACCTTAATGACAACAACTAGGATTTTAATGTTTTTAATTCAGCAGTACCTATTGCTTCATATTTGCCACTGGACGTAGCGAGGGGAGTACATTTAATATATATAGAATTATCTGATAACAATTTGGCTTTTGGTATTGTACTTGTTGATTTGATAATCTGAGATCGGAACAAAAAGTTATAAAGATAAAAACTTTGAAACTGGAGAATTCAAAGGATAAAAGCTAATTGGACATTTAAAAACTGTTTTAGTCATTCTGATTTGACAATATACAATTTGAGGTTTAAAAATTATCATGAAGTAAATGTAAGATAAGTTTGGGGTAGATTGGCATGATGACATCTCTCCTCGCTATGCCTACTTTAACTAGTTTGCAACACAACTTTTAATAATTTTTATGTGAATAATAAGTTGACATTTGACTCCAGTAACTGTTTGAATTTTGTGCATGTCATTTATAAGAACTCGCTATAGTAATTTTTAAGCATTGGCAGTGACAACTTTTAGTACTATATTAATTGTTGATCTATCGCTATTTTTCTATTTTATACAACTAGATAAAATTATGAACTGTAGTTATGTTAAAATACTATGCGATAACTACCAGGGATATTTGTGATAAAAAAAGACAAAAGAAATAAATGAAATAAATATTGATAATTCATTAATAACTAAAAAGAAATAAATGAACTCCTAATTGATAATTTATTATTGCGCATGAAAGTCTTTACTCTTATTCGTTCTGAATAAACGCATGCTATAGTTTATACAATCTAACTAGTTTATTAATGGTCCACTGAGGTATTGTTGGACTGGGGCAGATGAACGGTTGTTTGTTGCATTAGGTTATTCAAGAGTTCAAACTTTTCTAAAAGAATTGTTGAATTTAGTTTTCTCACCCCCCCCCGCCCCGCCCCTAGAAATGAAACAGAAATAAATATCTAAACGTGAACTCTCTAAACGTGAAATATCTAAACGTAGACTCATCAACGTGAATAATAATAACACTGAATATCTGGATGCCATAGAAAGAAGCGGCCTTTAAATTTCTTATTCCAAGGCATGAAATATATTCTCTGAAAATTGGCAATTAAACCAATTAGTGATCATTGTTAAATTGTTAAAATTGGCAAGTTTAACAATTGGCATAAAATTAAGTTATGGAATATAAAATAAATGCATTCATTTATCAGGGTAGTGAGAAATCACTCCTAGAATCATGCAGAAAGTTTATTAGTATTTCTCTTTAAATACTTGGGATGATTATAGCAAGCGTTTCATGATAGTGGTTTGCTGGGAGGGGGGCGTTGTAACCTGCGTCATCGCGGGTAAAAATAATTTTTAGTATTAAGCAGACACAGAAAAACACGACGTTTAACGTTTCATTTTATGACGCAAAGTCATAAAATGAACCTCCTCCCTTCTGAAGTTAAGTTTAACATCATTGAATGCAGTTTTATACAAATAATACCTCAGATGTAGCCGTCAATTTAAACGCCTTACTAAAGGGTGCAGCAAGTTAGAAATACAGTCAGCTTTCCAGGATTCGAACCTAGTGCTCTAACCACTTATCTAACGAGCCTTGTCAAAAATCCTTGCTACAATCCATAATGCCATTATGAAAGTCAATTTGAAGTGTCATTTAGCAACTAAAAAAAATTTAGACAAAATAATGATATCAACCAATAACAATCAGTAGTCATAATAAATCTCGCCCTTCAAAAACTGACTAATATGTCACAAATTTAATATTTGAGTTAAAATTGAATGATTTGTTTCTCTGAAATAAATGGCTGCATAGAATTAACAACTCCATTTGTCAATTCACTAAAAGGAACGAGTCTATGCTGAGGAGGTTTTAGTTTTTCCGCGCAAATTAAAGCTGTCAAATAATTCCACATATTTTTCATCTGCAACGTATCTTTGTTTTCTATATTCCAGCGAGTTAACCAAAAACCTTTTAGCCGAACGTCGGAAAAAATGAGCGCACTTGCCGGTACCATGAGTGGTAACTTAGACATTCCTCCGTACGTTACCAATGTACCTCGTTTAGATAACGTTTTCAATAAATCTGCAGATGTTTTCCCACCAACGCAATTTAACGCTAACTTTGGCCGCTGCTTTAGATCTGCTAGCAGCTTTTCCATGTCAGATGTTCGCAAGAATTCATCAGTAACAACGTAAGTTGCTCCGAGATCTTTAAGAGATTTCACCAGAACGTCAAGATTTGGACGATTTCTTACAATGTTTATAGTTCTCAATGAAAGTGCTGCTGCGATTTGTATAACGGCCTGACCAACTCCGCTGTTGGCACCGTTTTGTATTATAACATCGTCTGCATTAAGTGTCTCAAAGTCCATTAATAAGCGGTAGGCTGTGCACGGGTTCACAGACAGAGTAGCCGCATCGACTACTGAAATACTGTTTGATATTTTCATTAATGACTTTGAAGGACAAACTGTAAATGTTCGCCATGTTCCTAGACCAGAGTGACTTGGTATGACCCAGTCACCAGGATGAAAATCAGTCACACCCGAACCAATTTCTAGAACCTCACCAACACCTAGAAAAAAATGCAACATAATAGATAAACGACTACCAATGTCCACGAAAAAAATGCCAGAGAGAAAATTTCATAATTCAAACTAGACAACAACAGTATATCATTCAATGGTATATAAAATTATCACATGACAAAGTTAAAGAAAAAAGATATGAATATTATGAACAGCAGCGGAGCTGCGAATGCTTGGCATTTAAAACTTGCTCAATGCTTGTTCAAAGTCCATTAGAGAAGTGGTTAGACCGCTGGATTCTAAATAAATCAATAGGTCCAGGTTCGAATCCCAGATAGCTCACTATTTTCTCTAACTAGCTAATTTGACAGCAATGTCTGCAACATCGTTCATATAATACGATAATATAGATGTTAAACGTAACTTAAACCTTAAAGCAGGACTTAAAATAAATGTTCTTTATATTCCATTATCTTAACAACCTCATTTACCTAAAAGGACCGATAGTTTTTATTCTAAAGAGAAAGGAATATAATAGGTACACCATAAGTAATAGGCTACATATGAAAGTCTATCCATTAAACTAACACTGGACTTTTGAAAAGCAACGCTGTATTTATTATTGAATAAGCGTAACTGTAGACTGCTACAGTTATCATTTCTGAACATCCATGACATCATAAAAACGTAAGTATTGAAAACAACAGATTCATTTTATTTCAAAAATATGATCATCGCAAGGTTATCACTAGTACCTTCATTGCCACCCACAGCAGGTAGCGTAGGTTTCACTGGATAGATTCCTTGAATCATATTTATATCGGCAGGATTCACAGGTGAAGCAAGCATCTTAACCAACACTTCATCTTTCTGAAGCGTCTTAGGAAGAACTAGATCCGTACGCTTCAGAACTTTGATAGGGTCGCCTGTTTCTGAATAAATGAAAGCCTCACATTTCTGGCCAAGTGTCTGTACACTTCGAGTAACATTTATAAGTTTTGCTCGTTGCAAAACATTGAACAATCTTTGAATTGAATTCATTTTCAATGATCTTAACATAATTAATCAATAATGGATAATCTTTGAAGGCTTAATAATGTGTGTTTTCAAGTGTATGAAAAGATGATGCAAAATAAATATGTTGTTTTCAGACCTGAAAATTGAAAATTTATTAGTAAAATTCTAACAGTAATAATTTTGTGAGTAAGAAGATTCAAATAATGTATCTGTAAACTCGTGCATATCATGTTCTCTGTACATTCTTTCAATATTTAACATTTTAACTATTTTATTAATTTAGTTAATAACTTAAATAACTGAAAGCTATAACTTATATAACTAGCATTTAATTTTAATATCAATTTACTAATATTTACATAGTATGTCTGCAATATTATGCTGGTATATATAATACAAGCAATTCGTGCCAAAAATGTTTTAAAAAACAGATTACGGCTATAAGGGCTATGGCAATATTAAATGATGATAAGAAAGCCAAGATTCGATCTTTATAAAGCTAATCTTAATTCTAACCCTAACACATTAAAATGACCACAACGGCAACGTATGCAAAGATAACAACTAAATTTGTCCACGTACATTGGACCATTTTTACCACGCTTCTATTTAGCTTCACGTTTGTATAGTTCAAATGTTGTAATCAATATTTAGCCAACTTCCCATTGACCCATTGACTTCAATTTCTTATACAGCCTACTTCCGATGACAATACGCGGATACTATCAAATTATGACTGATCTTCCGCTATATTATTACACATTTTATTTATCAATAAAAACATAATATATCCCCTCCATGATTCATATTTACTATTCATTTACAAATAAATAAATACATTCGTATCTTTTATTTATTTACCGAAGTCCAATATTTACTAAATATTCGTTTACAAATTTTCGGCCGCGTTCGCGATGAGTTTGAGTTGGATCAATTGACCTCGCTCTGATCAAGGTCACGGATACGGACTTCGCAGTCTACTTGGACGTCTGAAGGACGCGGATCGTCAATTGATCCACGCGTGGATCAAGCGTGGACCAATTTAGACGTAATTTCAAAAATTATAAAGTTAAACATCGAGGAATTTGAATACGTGAACTTTGTTGCAAATCTCTAACGTTGTGCCTATTGCGAGCTTTCGGTCAAAAAACGGTATAACAATATTACCTGGTACGCGGAAAACAACAATATAGTTTCTGTTTGAAATATCTTATAGCCATTTCCCTTATGGTTATAAGATATTTCAAACAGAAACTTTTAAAAGTTTAACATCAGAAATATCAAATTTAGAATGGGAAGAAGATAAACCCAATAAATAAAAACTTGTAAAACTAAAAAATCACAAGACTCATTGAGCTACTATCTAATTCGGAGGCAAATTTTAAATACGAGAATTTTTAGATATATTCATCCCTCAGACCATATGTTTTTCAGCCGGTTTCTGACATAAATTGCTGATTACACCGGTAGTTAAATTTCGTAATCAGTGAAAAATCTAACAGTAAGAACAACGCTGTTCTTATTTAATTATCCGTTCTTTTATGATCGAGAAATAAAGAAAAATGGTAGGCATGAATTAGGCGACGAGGGAAATATTTCTTATTTCTTCTTCTTTCTTTACAAAGCTTCGTTTTTTTCGCTTAAATTATCAGTAATATATTCTTTAAAATTCTTATATAATTTATATATTTTGATTGATTTTGTAATGAATGTATTTTATGTCTGAATGGCCGTATAAAGCCACGTGTTGAAAAGGTATTGACTGAGGCTATTAGGGTTGCCGGATACCTTTATTACATATACCGGATTCATTTCTTCCCTTCTTTAGCCTTTCCAGGGCGGGGTGTCAGGACTTTAATTCCTGCAAAATTAGTTATATTATGTGCGAGTATTGATGTATATTTAGTGTAATGCAATGATTTTATTTCAGGAATTTTCTGAATTAAATAAATAAAACTGTTGCAAGTAATTGCATAGACAGTATAGTTACTAATTCTTTACTTTATAACAGTTTCTGTACAGTTTTTAGTACTAAGTGGATTATGTATTAACATGCACGAGTGCATTTGCTTACATTTTATGTAAATATTAATTAGAAATAAAAATCTTGGTAAAACATTAGTTTAGCGTCGTGAATTAAATCCATTTTCTCAAAACCTTAGGTTAGCTAAACTAAGGTTTTACCAAAATCTTATTTGAATTTTTAAAAATAGATGTAATCATTCTAATTAAAGGTGATTAGGGTTTTTGCGACGAGTTTGTCACTAAACGACTTTGATTCAAATAGAGTCCAAGTCGGTAGAGACTCATTTCTAACCATAAGCCATTGACTAATTCTAACCTTTACACCCTAATTAGATCCTAACTCTAAACCTTAATAACACTCTAACCATAAGCCCTAATTTCCAACCCTTACCATAATTAAATTGAGTTTTACCGAAATAGTTTTTACAGAAATTTCTTTTATCAAACTGTCCTTACACCCGATTTTATTTGTTTGTTTGAAAGTGTTAAATTCTTAAAAAAAAATAATATAACGGAAAAATGAATACAAATATTTTCTTCTATTTATAAGATTTGACTTCTTGAATTCATTGTTGGTCACTTTTCCTTATGATCAGTTTGCTTGTTTCAGACGTACACACGCTTTGTTGAGATAGGTCGTGTGGCTTACGTGGCATATGGTCCAGACGCTGGCAAGCTGGTTGTCATTGTTGACGTCATCGATCAGAACAAGGTTTCTCTTTTACTTATTACTTTATTAAGTAACATACAAATATAAAATAATCTGAAATCAATGTAATCTAAATGATTTAAAGTCAGTAGTTTAATTTTAAATAGAAAATTTTGTATTCATGATTTAGATATCCTGGCATGTGATGTACTGAAAAGTGTAACGGTATTATTTGTTTTTTTGTTTGTAGGTTTTAACATTTTTAGATTCTTGCATTTAAATCTCATTTGCAAATTTTATTGTATTTAGTAGTCAATTACTGTCAGGTTTCAGCATGTAATATATAAGAGTTAAATGTAACAGATACTACTGGTGACTGTTACTTTAATGAGTTCATTGAAATGTTTGAATTAATGTTAACTGTATTTCCATCAGGCTCTGGTAGATGGACCGTGTTCAGGAGTTGGACGTCAGGCTATGAACTTCAAACAACTTCATCTGACAAAGTTTGTGCTGACCTTCCCTCACTCTGCACGCACCAGACTCGTCAAGAAGGCCTGGGAGAAGGCAGACATCAATAAACAATGGCAGGAAAGCACTTGGGCCAAGAAGATCTGTGCTCGTGAACAGGTAGAGTTTATAAATCAGTTGAAATTCAATACATAAATGAATTCATTGATGTATTGAATCAATTATTTATGTGTTCAACATAAGTGATTGTAATAATATAATATAAATAATGTAATACGTAAAAAAAGATCAAATTTAGAATATTAATTTTTATTGTAATCAAATTTTATATATATAATTTTTTATTTTAATTTAATCTGACTGTTGGTTAACTGATTTCAACTAGATCAGCGTTTCTCATCTTGTGGGTTGTGATTCCTCATGGGATTGTCTTTGAATTTGCATTCGGTGCGAAGACGCAACATTAAATCTTTAGTTCCATCACAATGTCCTTGATTTATGTAAATTTGTTTTTTTTTCATTGCTTCGGTAAATACCATGGCTGTTTGCAGCCTTACAAGATTCACTTGACATCAATATCACGCCTTTTACAAAACTTTTTTATAAAATACTGGTTACTTGAATATGTGTTTTGATTTCGGCCTATATTGACTGTTTGATAAATATATCTAAAGGTTTCCAATTGCGTGTTGTGTACTTCAGAAAAGGGTGAGATACGCTGAATTAGACTATTAGTTTCTACAATAGTTTAATTTGAATTTAATTGGACGATTTTATGAAAATTGTCTGCGTCACTCGATGAACTATAAGAAAAAGATTGACGTATATTTGATTGAACTGCTTTTGCAAAGTTTAAAATTGTTGCCAATGAAATATTTTTTCTCATCAATGTTATTAATTGCTTAATTACCTTTGGTTAGGAGAGAAAAGGGTAGAGAGATTTGTACTTTTAAATTTTATATTTTGATCTATAAATAGTAAAGTTTATCTTAGCTGGATATTAATCGGAATGCAAGCTGATAATTCAAAAATTAATTAAAGTCAGAAACAAAATGAAAGAGTAATATTCTGACTATTTTATTAATGTTTTATTCAAAGCATGTTGTGAATTGTGTTCATGGTTGTTACTCAACCATTTCTCCATGCCACTTTCAAAATTATTTGTTTGAATATTGATGTTATGTAATTGAATAATTACACTAGAAACCTTTGTTATGTAAATTTAAGCAATCAACTGAGCAATCAGTTAATATGATTTTAAACAGCCATATAATGGCTATTTATTTATTCATTATGCTAATACTCAGTTAATTTATCTAATTTATTAATTAAATTTGACTTTTGTTATAATATTGATAATTAATCTCTTTCAGAGAAAGCAGCTGACAGACTTTGACAGATTTAAGCTGATGAAGGCCAAGCAAGCTGTAAGTGCATTATTATGTATTTTAATAAGATATAAGTGAATATTCCTTAAAATAAAAGAAACATCAGTGCATTATTATGTATTTTCAATACGATATAAGCGAATATTCCTTGAAATAAAAGAAACATCAGTATCTTATCAAATAATTGAACATATGTCATTACTATTAACAGTGGTTACTTTAAATAGTCAATGTGCTGAGTGGTTAAAATCAGTGATTATGTACCGATGGGTCACAGATTTGAGTCTTGGCATAAAAAAAATCTCTTATTTTGCACTTGCGTATCCAAATCCCAGCTGTAATTATTCTTGTGAAGTTTCAGCATCACATTTCACAGTTAAGAGTCTTTCTTAACTTAATAAAGCAACAAGAACATTTACGAATCACATTGAGAGGCTCCAACATTAGACAAATCCTTGTTATTCGAAACTTTGTTATTTTATTACAAACTGTTATTTTATTGTCAATACCTGTTAGAGAAGTGGTTAGAGCGCTGGATTCAAAATCGTTAGATCAAGATGTGAATCCCAAATAGCTCACTATTTCTCTAACTAGCTGTACCCTTTTTGACAGCTGCCTCTTTGACATTTTTAGTATAATACAGTAATCCAGATGTTAAGCATAACCTTAGCCTATCAACTATATCCGGTATATTTTTCTTTGACAGCGCAATCGTCTGGTGATGATTGAGTTTGGTAAACTGAAGAAAGCCGGCAAATCTTCTCCAGTGGTCCGCAAACGTAAACCAAACAAGAAGATCCACCGTGTCTAAACTTGCGATTATAAACTATTGAATGAACTGACATTAGATGCAACTAATCGATTATTTTATCACCGTTTTGTTGTCTAACTTAATTTTAAAGCGAATAGGATTGATTGTTGATGAGTGTAATTGCAGGAATCATTCAATATAATAGTTGCTGTGTGGTTTTGTTCAGTGTTTTTTTGCTGGATATTTTCCTTTTTGTGCTGATGTATATTAAACCAATAATGTATAAAATAATCTAGAAGAGCATTATCAATGCATGAAACGAGAACTGTAGACTTTCATACATAATGCAGTTTTATTCAAACAGTGGCGCTATCATCTGAGTTGCTATATTTTCGCTCTAGAAACTGCTGATACAAAATTCATCATCCTTTCATCATAAAGTTGTATTGTTTGCTGATTGAACTAGCAAATGACATCTATAAGTTAAATTATTGTGAGAAACTGAAAAAATGAAAAGAAAGCTCATTTGATTCTTTGAATATTTAATTATTTACAATTCTAAACTTGAGAGGATTATCTAGCACTTGAGACTCCAATTGGGCTAGATAATGTTATTTTGAAAAAACACTCATTAATATTCAACGCTCATTACGAAAGAAAGAAAGAGAAGAGGGAGTGAAAAAGATCAGAAAATAATTTGCCTCGTAATTATTGCACAGTTTAAATGTATTGCAAACAAAAAGTTCTCGCTACTCGAACCCTTCCCTCGCAAGATTAATCCCCTGATAATCATCGCAATAACCTACCAGAAGTTCGCTTGTCACTCCAAACTATACAAATTTGGATTGTCTATAATAATTGCACGATTCATTTAATTAAGAAACGTGGCAAAGTCACTTGCACAGTCTCTTAAAATAAAGTCCACCTCTGCTTCACCTGTGATTAAATTTTACGCATTGACGCACCAATCAACATCTGTCGATGCTTTCCATCGTGGAGTCCTAATATATTTTCCCTTCTACCGCATTCAATTACGTTTGTTATATATTTTATATCATCACAATTAATTCTACAAGAAGTATTCTCGTAACACAGTATATAACCAGTTAGTGTTGTTATCTAATTAAATAAAAAATATATAGTGCATGCTATGCGTGTTTTTTAATAGTGACACTATTGGCTGCGGAAGTTTTCTATTTGCTGAATGTAGCCAGTCTCGTTTTTCTATTGATTGCTATTTTATTTCATTTTTTTGTTACTTACAAAATATAATTTTATAAAAAATCTCGTTGAATTAAATATAATATTTTGTATTTATGAACAAAAAGAAGAAGTAAATAAAATACTCATTTATACTTCATTATGCCTGGAGCCGTGTTCACGAGGTTACATCGAAGAATTATCGTCAAATATTTCGGTAATCTTAAAAATGGACTGATATGGCTTGTCGCCGTGATCTTTACTATCTATCTTTTGGATAATTTTGTATTTACAAAGCAGCAGCTGCGTTTAGCTGTCGATCAAAGTCTGGCGAAAGGAAAAGATACCCGAGCGGCTGAGACACATAAGCCGGATACTGTAGAAAAGCACGAGATTCAAGCGCCCCCGGAGAAAAAGATTGAGAATATAGTCCCTTTAGTACCAGCTGGTAAGGATGATACGGTGAAATTGCAGCATTTGGAACGTAAAGGAAAGCCATGTAAAGAGGACTGCCCTGCCGGGCAAGTTTCATATTATTTAAAATCCGGTAAAGATCGAGACATATCGCCTATTATGTGTTTTGATGGTAATTACGTTTTAGAAGAAAAGAAAATTGTGCCAAAGAGAGGAATTACAGTGATTGTTATCAATAATAGCACGTTAGCTGTTGAAGATGTGCGAACATTTGACGTGTATCAAAGCGACGAAATCATGCTGAGATACTTGAAACTTGGTGTACAAGACGGACATCTTATTATGGCAGCAACAATGGATGAAGCTAGTTTTCATCTAACAGATGATGGTCGTAAAAGTCTGCAAGAATTTGGAAGCGCACTTATTACAAAACTAAGCTTCAGGGATAACTTTATTATGATTGGGCAGAAGGGTTTACAATCTGGAAGTGCACTTGAGAAGCATAAATCTCGAGGAGATGGAAAGGAATTTGGTGAAACTGTTGAGATTAGCGGATGTTTGCATATTCCATTGGGTGTGTTGGTTCCCATTGTTATTTCTGAGGATGAACGAATTGTCCTCGCTGGTGGACCGGCTGTTGGACACGATAAACCAAACTGCGGAGTCAAATCCACATGCGACGATAATTCCTTTTCCGCTCAGATGTTTACCGGCATTGAAAATAAATACATGGCCAAGATTTGCATCAATGGAAAGTACATATTTGGCGAAGGATTAAATGATGCCGGTAGAGGTTTAAATATCGCCGTAGTGAATGCAAAATCAAAGGAAGTTATTCGCGTCGGTCATTTTGATACATTTGGCACTGATAGCAGCAACCTTGAGATCTTCATTGAGATGTTAACAGAAAATGATATCGTAATAGTTGCCTCTTATGATGAAGCTTCCAAAAATTTTGATCTCGCGTCGCAGAAGCTTTTCCAGACACTCGGTAGTTCTTACGCTAATAAATTATCGTTTCGCGACGCATGGGTGTTCGTTGGACAGCATGGTATCAATGGTTATTCTCCCATTGAAGAATTATCGCGCGCTTTTGGAGATTGGCCGAAGCCTATAGATAAAATTATGTGCATTCCGACATCTTTGAAGGGAATCAGTTCACCACTTCCTGATCCTCCAAGCAGTCGTCCGCCTAAATAATGTAATTAGATTAGACAATGTCAGCGGGCATGTTGCTAATGAGAGTGCCAATAAAATAGATGATTTATCAGTGTCAATTAATTTTATTATGTATTTATTATCAATAGTTTTTTTGTCTTAGATGTAAGAAATAAATAGAGATGAAATATAAATTGTTTACCTAGAAATATATGGAATATCTATAGGTTGCTTTACTTTTGGTTACTTATTGGTAGTAATGCAGTTTTTGAATATTGCTTTTAACTCGTCACAGATATATAGTACATATGTATAATAATAGAATTTTATAGATTTAAACTTTATTGAATGTGCCATTGAAGAAACATTTGAAATTATAGTATAATTTAAATGTATAACGTGTTTTTAGTTCATTTATATATCATAATTTTGACTGTGTTATAAAAGGTTTTTCAGTTTTTCTTGAGCCTTGAATTGAAAAATGAATAGCATGCTTGAAGAAAAAACAAACACATTTCTGCTGGTTTATAACTCGTCTTTTTGTCTTTCCGTAATAATGAAAGACTTTCTATTTTATAGGTCGTAGTTTAAGATTAGTAGTTTATCATTAATGATATTTATAGAAGCAGGGCGATTGCCATATTAGGTCCGCGGGTCACAGACAGCCCTCAGTCGTCATTTTAGATCACTGTAGTTGTAGAATAATTACAATTACATTCTTACTACTGTGTATATATGAACTGAATATAGAGTTCTAGCAAATGCAATATTCTATCAGTAAAGTGCTTTAGGAGCATAGTCCTTAAATGGATATAATCAATATTTAAACAGATCGTTTTAAAAATTCTTTGTCAATCTGTTAATCAATTTGTTTTATTATGTTGTTGCAATTTGTTATATATATTGTTGCATATGATTGTGTACAACGTTATATACTTTCTATGTTTGATTTATTGTATATTTTTAAAATTTGTTATCATTTGATTAAATGATTTCACTGATCTTCAATTTGATCATCAGTTTGCAGGCATTTCAAAAGAATTCTTGCAGATTGATAAAAATTACTTCATTTCTATCATTATTAATTTTTGCTCGATTTAATTCTGTATAGTCTGAGTGTGCACGACTGAATTTTCACTGCATTGTACCAGTGTTGTTTGTATTGTTCTAAAACATTTCAATTATTAAAATGTTGAAAAAGTAAATACATCGTAACTACTTCAAACAGCGATGATCTTTGTTTTTCAATTTTAATTTTGTTTAATACAAAAATGAGAGCTTATTTTTCTTCATTTTTAAGAGGAGGGAGGGGTGTATTTATCAAAAGTAGGGCATCGGAGTTTGATGGAATTAGAACAGGGACATTTTATTTTGTCTGAGGAATTTGAACTTAAATGAAAAATTGCTAATGAGAATTAATTTAAAATAAGCTAGCTCTTTAAAAATTTAGTGCGATGTATCTAAGCAAGTCTTGCAATATTAAACTCTGTGTCAAAACAATGCGCCGCATTCATTATACAGTTTCAGCGGCCAGTGTTACCTAGCTACAGTGTATTTGTAAAGTGTAATTAAAGTTTAGCTAATTTAATAGATTTTTATATTGTACTTGCTGAATCTATGTAGAGCTAGAATTGGGGATTTAGATTTTTATGAACTTGGATGTCTTTAATGCGTTGTAATAATCACAGCAATATTTAATTATTGATAGGTTTTCTTGAAGCTCACGGCAAGTGTAAAAGATTTATGATAGTTATTGGATTTATGATAGTTATCATTAGACTAGCATGCTTGTTAACTTATATATCGAATGAATTCTTTTTCTGAAGTGATTCCGGCTATTTGCAGTAATATGATAAGCCAAAATACAAATCAAAGGGATGCATCTCATATTATTGTCCCAAAACAAAAAATAAAAAAGTTCAGATAGTTTTATACAACGATATACATTATTATATATGAATATAACCGCGACAGTTAGTTTTATATATATGTGGTGGATCAATTGTGAGATATGCAGGCCCTGTAGTAATGTGTGCCAAGTATGTCATGTACAGGAGCTCGTAAGGCTAGGGATCTCTACAAATACATCACTTGACTTGTACAAAATAGACTGCATGTAATATTCATTATCATTCATTTTGGAACTAACTCGAGTGCTTAAAGTTTGCGTGGTACAGGGCCCCGAAACCGTCAATCTGAATCTGATGAAATATTTCAAATAGCAGTTTATAGTAGTGAAGTTAAAAGTTTTAAAACTTAAATAACTTAGCTAATTTTAAGTGTACATAGTACTACACTTACATTCATTAAAGTATATTCATTAAAAAGTATGTTTATGCAATAATTCTTGGATAATAAACTACTATGCTAGTCTGATTAGTGTCATGCACCTATTGGTCTTCCTTCCTTATGCGCCCTTTAGCATTCCATGTTGGCAGAAAGTAGACAAAAGGACTAATGACATCTATACAATTTGTCAATATGTGCCTTGTCAGTGTGTCTTGCAGTGAAAATCTATAGATCAGTCTATCAGTTTATACATATATATCATCATTTTATTGTGAATTAATGAACATGCTTAGTCATGTAATTCTTTATATCATGTAATATTTAAGTTATCAGTGTTTCATTTCTGCATTTGTTTATGTTCTGCTATGATTCTGACTGGATAAATCCTTATACTGTTAAAAATACATGTTCTTTTTGAAATTATTGTATTTAGAAGTTTAATTATTTGCAAAATAACTGTGATACTTTGTGAAATAATGTTGTCAGCTCTTTGTACTTATAAGGGAATAGGTCTATCACTGTCGGTTCTAAGCAGGAATAAAAAAAGCTTTATATATTATACCCATCGTTACCAAAGGGGACTATTTAATTATCACTTGGTTTTGTAACCAGGAAACTAATTTTTTAAAACCAAATCTCTGAAAATACTTATCAGTTTTGATAAAATTTTGATATGCAGAATATTGTGCATAAAGAAAAAAATGTTTGCTTCTTTTGTAAAGTTTATTTAATCAGGGTGGAAGAGAGGGGGGGATAAAAAATAGAAAAAGACAAAAAAGATAGAAATATAATTCCAAAATCTTCTTTTAAAAGCTAGCCTGGTATCCGGCTTAAAATCGGGTTGTGATTCTTTTTAAGATATTTTTTAAAGATATATTTCATAAATTTTTATAATTTAAGATTTATACTGAGATATGAAGCCAAAAGAGTTGAGCTAGAATGAGAATGTAAAATAAATAAGAAATAGAAAAACGTCAAGAAGTCTTAGTAATTATTTAATGTAATATATTACTGCCATTATACATAATACATTATTAATACATAAAAAAATCAGCAGCTACACGATTGCATTGTATATGAAATGAATTGAAAAATAAACTTGAAAATGAAAACGTAAGAAATGAAATACATGTGATCCAACTTGCGTAAGCTTCGCCTATCTATCCTAATCAATCAACAACACAAGTAACTAATTATCAACACAATAGTCCTTAAAGTTGCATTACGCTACAGAGATGTAAAATGCTATCAACAATCCGCACAGAATCTACTTGCTTTCAAAAAATAAATTCAAGTCAATAACTTTGTTATGTTAAACATTTTGCCAACACATTAATTAAGCAGTGCCTATGTAATGTTGATGTGTATGTTCAATTACAAGCAGAAAATTGGTGCAAGAGAGAAAGTTAGCATACACTAAAGAGATAGAATGTAAATACAATATAAACACCTACTGTAGTTTAAAAGCAGATATAAATTCTCCCCATAAATGTTAAGTACAATTGTATAGTATGAAAATAACTGGCTGAATGTCTTATATACCTATATACACAAACCCATATATTAATACATCTTACTCTAGACAACTCTACAACCACACATTAGTAATCTAACTCATCCAATCCATTAACAATAAATGATATTCTACATCAAAGTATTAGCATATTACGATTTTAGCCAGTCTACGATCTACCCAATGAAAAAAAAGACTAGTCAGATCTATTACTGAACTAAATTTTACAAGTTTCCTTGTTTGAGACTCCGTGATAATGAGGTCTATTTGGTGACCTGATGTATCGCGTGGGCCAAATAACCAACATTTCCAGATGTAACACCGGCCATAGATATACGACCTTCTTTTGTTAAGTGTATAGAGAATTCTTTTGTCAGACGATCAACCTATAAAATACAATAACTAAACGCATTGCAAAGAAAACAGTCTACAGTCTATATAAAGTACATATAATATTACTAATGAAGCATGAAATATTTTGCTTAAAATATTGTAAATAATCGGACACAACGGTTGCGAATGTCAATTTCTTTATTGTTAACATCATAAATCTCCATAAGGAAGCAGATTTAGTGACAGATTATTATCGATTACAAAAATCAAAATTAAATCACAACAGATAAAGTCAAAGACAATATGACGTCTACTAAACTGGGTGTGCAGAAATCGGAAGTAAGTAAATAAAGTCAATAAAAAAAACGATTAATTGAACAAATAACGGGCTTGGTAAGAATTTATGATTTTCATCAGAAAAGTTGTCAAAGAAGTTTTTACTAAAGTAATAAGAAGGCAGACAATGATAAATTGAAAATTAAAAAAAAAACCGCAAAATCCAAAGAGAGAGAAAGAAGATAAACTAAAGGAAAAATCTTAACATCTTTCATGAATGGTTATGTAGACTTTAATCTTTAACTTGAAATTTCGCAATACCTAATAAGATTATAAAAAAATCCATTAATTTAACAAACAAAGCTTAATTGAAGAAGTAAATAATTGACAATATGAACCTGATCAGCTTTAAGTCCAGTAAAGCAGAACATTCCTATCTGGTCACTGATATGCTGCCAGTTATGCACGGATCCTTCTGTCTTCAGATTCTCTACAAGCTTCTTACGAACTGAAATAATTCTGTCTGCCATCTTCTTTACATCTCCCAGCCTAGACACAGGAAAGCGTTTGATCTATTTTAAACTGTTACAAAATGCAGTGTTTTTACTCTGTTACGTTTCACTATTATAACTCTTTGCCTTCTTAAAGCTTGCGGTGAAGTAGTTAGATCGATAGAGTGATGTATCCAGAATCATAATGGGTCGAGACATGTAATCCTGTGACTCACAATTTTTAACTAACAAAATGATAATTAAATAAAATGACAATTATCAAGGTTAATGTTGCTTCTAGAAATTGTAAGCCACACTCACAATGAACTGTTCAAATAATATCAAAATAATTTCAAAAGTTCCATCTTATATGCCGATTGCAAATGGTAATCTAGACAATGATAAGAATGATCATACATTACTACACTAAACTTGTCTTAGTTTTACGAGCTTGTACAATGATGAAAAAAAATGACACGGATGCGATAAACTTTTATAAAGAATAAACAATTAAGAAAATTTTATATAAAATTTACTTAAAAAAGAACTGCAGAATTAATAAATCGCATGAAAATTTAATGACAGTACAAAAACAGTTAAAGACAGTTTAAATAATAATTTAAACAAGTATTTAATACAAAACAAATAAAATTCAGTTGACAAAATATAAAAAATTAAAAAGCGTCTTGGGAAACTGTCCCAAAAGTTTAAGTTTCACTGCAGAATGTTTTTTTAAAAATATCAAATTGCCATTTAGTAAAAAATGCTCAAAGTTTAACTGATTTACTTGATAAACCTATAAACTGTCATATCAGTCTATATTCGTAACAAACAAGCATTATAAATAATATTAAAACATTTTATCTCGCTATATAGTTCTACTTGATTGCAGTCCTACCATGATTTCTTGAGATCAGGTTTAGACAGTATGGTCTGCACAATGCGTGCGCCGTGCACTGGAGGATTGGAGTACATAGGACGAATAATGATTTTAACTTGAGATAGGACTCTCTTTGCTTCCTCCTGTGTGTCACAGATGATAGTAAAAGCTCCAGCTCTCTCTCCTGTACAATAGATTATATAATAAAAAATGTGTACATTGAATACAAAAATGTATATGAAAGTATCTATTATAGTAGTAAGGCCTCATTCTCTATTTAGTGCTGCCCCTTAAGCCTAGTAGCTTGTTCAGTTTATTAGGTAGAATTGATTAGTAAGTATTGAGCTTCTAAACAGTCCGCTGCAGCAGTTATACTTACTATCAAAGAAATATTTGCATATCTATACGTCTAAATCATGAATCAATCATTTATTTAATAATTAAATATGTAATAATAGTAAACAAGCCTACCATATAATCCCATGTTCTTAGCAAAAGACTGCGACAGAGCGATGCAATGTCCATCTTCCATGAACAAGCGAACTGGAAGAGCATCCTTATCCACATCACCGCTAGCAAAGCCTTGGTACGCCATATCAAAGAAAGGAAACAGACCCTTCGCCTTTATCACTGCACTCAACTCTTTCCATTGATCTGGCTAATATACAACAGTTTGAGTGATAAATACAAAATATATCTTAACTTTAGACAAAATATAAACAGAAAGATATTTAAAAAAATCGATAGATTTAAATGAATTAAAAAAAAACAGACACGGACAGACAGAGAGAATAGATAGAAACAAAAATTGATAGACATACAGTCAGACTGACAGGTAAAACATAGCCACTGATATAAATATTCAACAGATAAACACAATCACCAATATAATTTAGAAATGTGCTTTAAAACAAATATTACATTTTGTAAAATGAAGAACAATTAACACTAAACATTACCATTTCTGACAGCTCAATGATATAAAGTAATAGTGAAAGTAGAAATACTACTCGTGTCGACTTACTTTTGGATCTACACCAGTAGGATTATGAGCACAAGCATGCAGTAGAACAATCGATCCTTTACTCAGTTTCTGTGACAATAAAAATTCATTCATTCGCTGAACATCAGTAAAACTAACATTTTCACATGACAGAACAGGGCAAATTGACTAATTATGTAATTAATCGGTTAATTTACAAGTAACAAAATTGCAAAGAAAATACACTCGATTTCAATTAACGTTTTAAAATATTAACAAAAAAATTTATATATTAAAAAAAATTCGTTTGTAAGATCCTTATTTGCTACATAATGTCAGTATAAAAAAGCTATTCACTGACATGCTGCAAACTGTGTAAGCAGAAACCAAGTAATAAGAACATTTTATTTTTAGCACAATGCCATAAACATTTTGTCAAATATGCAAATGTTAAGTTTTAATGCATTTAAGCATCAAGAACTTTAACTATTTTTTGTTCTCAAAAAAGAGAAATTTCATAATAAAATCAGATTAAATGCAACAAACTTACACTTATATCATCCAGACATCCTTTGAAATCTAATCCACAAGTCTTTGGTTCATAATAACGATAATATTTCACTTCTAAACCAGCATGACTGAAAACAAATACTCATCTACTTCACAAGAAGCCAATTAGAAATAAAACTATAACAAGCAAAATAAGTTACGCTATGTATAATTATTCAAATATTAATTGGTTACAATTTTGCTAACTTCAATATATGCATTTCAAATAATGAATACACTTACAATAGACACAATCACAAACGCAAAGATTAATTAATATTTATAAAATTTAAACTTGAAATCATCTAAATATACAATATTCAATTAGTAAGCTATGCTTTTAAAAGTTTTGTTATAAAAGTTATAAAAATTATTAAGTTCACTACAGGCTGTGCAAAAGCTAGATTACCATTTATGAACAACATTAATTATTAAATTTACTCAAGGGTGCAGTAAAAATACCAAATATTTTGAGCTGTACAGAAATCAAACCCGCAATAATGCAACTGTTCTGTTTGCATTTGAATCACTTAATCAATTAAGAATTAGCCTGCAGATAATTTAACAAAAATTAATCTGAGATTGTGTCTTAATTTACTAAGGTTTCATCTAAATTATTTTAATATTTCATTACTAATGTATTTAGTCACACTTTAAATCTATAGGCAAATCTATAAATCTATTGACTTTAACAAATCATATAAATTTACATTCATACAAGCGTAATTAAAACAAAGAAAACAAAGTATTCTGAGAAATGACACTTACTTAAAAATAGGAATATGGTTTCCCCAGGTAGGAGTTGGTACATAAATGGTTTTACTTGGTTGATACCATTTCGACTGTTAAAACAAAACTTCCATTTCACCAAAAAAATTAATTTAAAATTTAAAAAAAAGTCAAACGTTTGACACAGCGTTGGCCCATCATTTGAGAAGTCCAGGTTCAATTCATAGTCAATGGTAAATTAAAAATTTACAAAATAAAATCACGGTGTATTAGAAATGACTATATATTTCAAATTATGCCTTAATACATAGAACTTAAATTTTGATCATATTTCAAAGTAATTTTCGATATCGTATACATTTATAGCATAGAGTTATATACATAAATGCATAAATACTGAAATACTGTATATTTTATACATTCATTTTCCTCAAAAAATTATTGATAAATCACTCTTTAATGTTTATTTGAAAAATAAAAGACCTTGCTCTTTAAAAATTTCATTAAATAACTTCCCTTTGTAAATGACGAAGCAAACGCACATATACACCCAAAGTTTGAACGATTTTTATTCCCAAATTAGCATTAACTCGCAATTTAATCCACAGTATTTAACTGTATTTTAGATGTCATCCTCTGCCCGCCTTATAAACATATTTAAATCATGCACAAACTTATAATGAGCTGATATAAGGCATAATATATAATATATAAGAAAGTGTAACGTACAAAGAAAGCAGCACCAATACGAAGTGATCCTGTGCCTGATATTCCTTGCACGGTTACATTCTGTTCATAAAGTAAATAAAGAAACTTTTAAAATAATTTTACAAATCTAATAGCATAACCAAGTCTGAGATACAGTCATTTTTTACAAGAAAAAGATGTTAAATGTTAAACTGATGTTAAATGAAAGCATACCAAAAAGTATGCTTTCTTGGGTTCAAATGCAGTTTTAGTTGCAATAAACGTAGAAATATCATGACATCTCGTCTACAGACTTTTCACCTAAGACACTAATTCTATCAACATTTGGTTCAGAGATATTTGGTCCACTACAACATTAGAATTAGGACTAGGATTAAGTTAGGCTAGGGTTATGACTAGGTTAGGATATACCAAAATGTTGGTATACCAAATATCAGTACATATAGTGTCATCGATAAAAAGTCTGACACTTTTAGTTAGACGAGTTGTCGGGGATAACCTATGCATCCAGTGCCAAGCAAAAATGTATAAAACAAGTCATTGTTAGAACTATTATGTAATTTTTTTTAACATGTTGAGTCTAATTAATTTTCATAAAAGTTGTAAACCACTTCTAGCTATAACTAAAATCATCTTGTCTTCAACATTAGTATGCTTATACCTTCATGCAAAGATAAGCTTCAATAATATACAGACATATCAAAAATCTGCACTACTCTGTAACATTCCAGAAATGCACCAATAGTTCTCTTACAAAGTGATCAAATGATACAATAAAGCAATATATTTCAACACAGTAAATTAAATAATCTATACAAGATAATACATAAAGTATTTTACATCAGGTTCTTATATGCATCACTCTTTTCTGACTATTTTCAGCATATATATGTACCTTATAATTGAAAGTAAAAGTCAATTATTTTATACAAAGAATAAAAATAGTTACTCCTAAAACTTCATTCCAAAGTCTAATGTACTCAATGAGTGCATTACTGGAATATATAAAACTTTAATAGCATAATACTGACACTATCCAAGCACAGTTCGACTTATAAATAAAACTAGACAAACTATAGATAACTTTAAGATGTAATCCATATAAGAAATAATACAGTAATAAGTGATATTTAACAAGAGAAAATAATTGAATTGCAATTACTTTCATTTCGGTAATGTTAGATTTTTAAATAGACAATGTATATTTTAAAATATATTTTAGTTTGCATTCAATACCACATTTTTAGAAGTACTTTCTTTTAAAGATCATACAGACTCCTATTTAAAAAGAGCCTCCTTTTTGATGTATGTTGTTTACTTAAGTTTGTATGAATGTAAACATTTAATATTATGGGATAAAATTATTATTAGCTGTCACATTACACCTGCTTCCCCAACTTACTTATAAATGATATTAAACAAACACACCTAATACAAGGTGCGCAAAAAAATGATCTCCTAGCAATTTTGCGATAAATAAGCCAACAATAACTGTTTTTTCTCCAAAAAAAATTCAGTTAGTAGAGGAGGAAATCTGACATCTAACCGCCAAATTTCACTTTGATATCTCAATTCGTTCAAAAGTTTTGAACTTTCTACGATAAAACTTAAAATTTCAATTTAACCAAGTCAATATTTTCAAGATTGCTGAAGTTTATCAATTGCCTCATTAAAAGAGATAAATACTCCTAAAATATTAGTCCAATATTAATCATTGGGATACCAGGACCCTGAGGCAATCCATGTAAAATATAATTGTTAATAGTCACGACAGAATAAAAGCTGATGAGCAAGAGGTTTGCACTGACTTGTCAAAAAATTTCATGAAAACATCCGTTTCGGCTACATCTTGTTGAAAACATTTTGTATAACATCTTGTAGAAAGAGATAAGAACAGAGAGAGTCTAATTTTGTTATCTACTTTACCTACAGATACTCCGCTCATAAAATGACCCGGTTTATAAAAAAAATCAGCAAATTATTTGACAAAAAATCACAATATTCCGAACCCGCTCTATTATAGAGCTCGGTTAAATTGAAATTTTAAGTTTTTTCGTAGAAAATTCATAACTTTTCAACAAATTGAGATATCAATGTGCAATTTTGTATTTAGATGTCAAATTTCCTCCTCTACAAACTGACAAAAATTTGAGAAAAAATATTTACTTTAGGCTTAGTTGTCGAAAAGTCACTAGATCTTTTTGGCGAACCCTGCAGAGAGAAATAGCATCAATTTATAACTAAACGCAGATTTAGTATTATTTGCTAGAAGCGGTAGAACTGACCAGTCCATTCTTGATCGCCTCACTGTTGTCACCGAGTGCGAGTTGAATGACAAGCTGACAGAATTCGGGGTAGCCACTGATTGGGGCGTACTCCTTGTCCAAATTTGAATCCAGTAAAATCTTCTCGGCCTGTATCGGAGACAAAACCAATTGAAATTAACTGAGAAAAAAATTATTATAATAAAACATCAGATATATCAGTGAGCTTCAGTTTTAATATTGTTTTGTAAATATTTTTCAAATGATGTAAAAAAAACAACTCGTAATAATCATGAAACAAACGGGAAACCTTTAAAATATCTGTCTCACTCAGAGTTAAAAAAATATACTAATGATACGGATATATTGATATTTATATAATTGAATATTGCATATTGTATACTGACATAAATTTACTTAATCTCAAATAGATTAATACAAGATTAACAACAAGAGTTGATTTGATAAGCTATCTTATAACAAACTACTTTGTCATGAAAGTCTCTTGGTACTCTCTCATTGCATTTTATTTCAATAGTCAGATCACTCACATGACTATCAGCAACAGACAGCCAAAGACAGATAGATAGACAGACAAAGAGATAGACAGACAGATCGACAGACAGATTGACAAATATATACACCAATAGACAGAGAGAATGGGGATATAATACAGAATTAGAATACAAGCTCTTTTGAATATTATGCAATATCTATTAACTACATCTATCAATTGACAATGTAATATAAGAGCAATTCAACAAAAATCACACCTTTTACTCATATCAGCAAGCATACAGTTACTTGATCTTTGACTCTGATAAACAAGTTATTGATCATATAATGATAATATTTCTATTGATATGCACAGCATTCATAACTGAACATCAATCACAGAACTTCATATACACGGTGGGGCATAATTAAAGGAGCCAACTTTATTCTTTAATAAGTATAGATTTTTTAAAGCAATTTATTCCAAATTTTGCACACATATTTCAACACCAATTTTACAGCGATCTGACAATTTTTATGACATTCGACCAAGAGACTTCAAAGATACGAGTAATTTAAATTTGGTTATGAAAAATCAAGTCAACCAAGCTGGCGAAAACGTTAGACCGTGAATACTTCGTCCCTTGAAGTCCCTTGGTCGAATGTTATAAAAATTGTCTGAACATTGTAGAATTGGTGAATAACTGTGCGTGTAAAATTTGGAATAAATTGCTTTAAACAATCTATAGTTATTAAAGAGTAAAGTTGGCTCCTTTAATTATGCCCCACCCTGTAGTATGATTTAAATCTGATACGAGCACTCTGCCTTATAACTTTCTGTTAGTATACACTAACTGATCCGCACCTGCGAATTCATTTTTCACAGCATAGACTGTATAGTTAAAATATGTATCACGTTATACTATGTAATGCAAAAAATAAATTAAAGTCATCATATATCAACTTATACGTATTTAACAATACTTACTCCGCTATTCTTATAATGAATTCAAAATGTTTACATTAGTCACACGCCTAAGCATCAAATTTTCTTGATATCACTGGGCAAGGATTAGGGTTAGGAATTATATATAAGATTACGGAATAGAATAATACGGAATAGAATAAAACATCATTTCTGTTGCTGTATATGCGCTTATATATTATTACATTTTTAAACACAATACAGATTCTGTGAGATATCAAAGCGTTAATTAACCCTTCTTAGTGATGCTCAAAATTCTGAGAGATTCTAAACACAAATGTATTCAAGACTTTTACTAGATATCTTGCCCGTAAATTAAAAAAAACAAAAACGTTTGACTTCAGACCTGTCTAACAGATGGTAAGACGAAAGGTTTTCCATTATCATCTCTATACGTTCCGGCACCAAGATTTATTTTCTTGCTGTTTGTATCTTTCTTGTAGGCCTCTGTGATGCCCAAGATAGCGTCCGGGGGTCCCATGTCAACATTGTTCCACCAGGAACTGGACAATTAAATAGTCTTATTTTAGAATCATTGAAATATATTACTTCATTAAGGAATATTTTTTTCATAGAAGAGTTGAAAGATGAACAAATTTAGAAAATAAATATTATTACTACATAGATGATAATACGCAACAGTAGGAAACTGAAAAATCTCTGGGAGGGGTCCGCTGAAAGAGAAGTAACAAGTTACAAATTACGACCACTAAAATTACAACTAAACTTTCAGGGCGAGCACAAAAACATAAAGTCACAGTTTCAGCAATTCAATAAAAAATGCAACTTAAATCCATTTATGATACAGTTTACTAATACTCTATACTTTACTAACTGGATATCTAAGAGTAAAACAAGTGACCTGCTACCCACTCATTACAGTCTCGGCACCTACAAAGAGGATCACCAGGTATACTTTAAGAGATACGCCGTCCCCCCTCTCTCCATCCGTCCCCCCCCATTACAGAAATGAAAATAGTTTTTAAAAACCTACTAAAGATGCATTATTGAAAAAAGTGATACGCCCCTTTACAAGAATCTCCTAAAGTGCAAATTTTTCATATCCTATGAGCCTGATATTTTACAGGTACTGCCCCCTCACCCCTCCCTGTAAATTGTTTTGGTTACTCCCACAAATATATGCATTATACCAACCTAGCTCTGGACAGTACAGCAAAGTTAGTCGACGTTCTTGGTACCACAGCATTCAAGCAGCGTAACAGAGCCATTCGTAGAAACGTTAACTGAGTTAACAACTTTAACTAATATTAAGTTAAATGTAAATTAACCAATATCTAGTTAACTAATGTCTGGCTAAGTATAAATTAACTAATGTCTAGTTAAGTATAAATGAACTAATGTCTAGTTAAAACTTAACTAGACATTAGTTAATTTATACTTAACTAGACATTACTTAACTAGACATTAGTTAATTTATACTTAACTAGACATTACTTAACTAGACATTAGTTAATTTATACTTAACTAG
>JAQIXG010000513.1:0-31417 GCA_034700105.1 Oconnorella tubifera
TTATTTGTTATAACATCAATCTTTCAGAATATAAATAGCTATATTACTTAATGTTTTACTGAATTAGATGCAGTTTGTAATGATTCAAAGTCTTGTTTGAATTTCTACATTACAGAAGAATTTTTGAAGACATAATTTAACCTTTTTTATAATAAAAATTATGTCTTCCATATTCTAACCTTAACTCTAAACTGCGATACTAGTGACATTAATGTTTAATAAATTCTTGCATCTTCTATATTCTCAGGTGGTAGAAACAGAAGCCAGTCGCGAAGCTCTCCGTCGTGATCTCGCCAATCATCAACGTCGTCTTGCCGAATATGAAGAAGAAGTTCGACGTCGCGAGAGAGAATACCAGCAAGCTCTTGACGAAAGAGGAAGAGCTGAGGGGCGCTTCGAAGATCAGAAACGTCACCTCGAATCAGTCTTAGAAGCCACTAGCGGTGAACTGGCTGGACTGAGACTGAAACTGAGTGAGTCTGAAGGGAGGGTGAATGCTCTGGAGGGACAACTGGCTGGGATCGAGGGAGGAAAGAGGGATGCGGAAGCCAAGTTGGGGTCTATAGTTTCGAGTTTGAGAAGAACGATTGGTTATAGTCCTGATGTTCAAGTTCTGGGTGAGAATTTGTTGAGAAGAAGAAGTGTGAGTCCAAAAAGAGGTGTACGTTCAAGTACTCCTAATCGAGGTATCATTATATTATTTTATATTTCATAAAAGAATTGATGTTTCAATAAAATATATTTAAAATGTGTGCTGCCGTGTGCAGTAATATTAATAGATGTATTAGTGGTAAGTTTTTTAGTTGATTTGCAAAGTATAGGTAATGTTTTCAGAGTCTTAAATTTTTTGATATTTTTTGAATTCCTGTTTAAGATTGCTAAATATTGAATTGAAGGAGTTTCTAAAATTAAATGTTGTGCTTTTAAATGAAGTAATCTGAAATTAAGTCTGATAAGTTTGTGAATAAACATTAAATAGTGTTTTAAATTAAATGAATGAAAAAGACAATAATTAAAACAGTGTATGAAAAATGGACAAAAATGTTAAAATATTGTATACACTGTCAAATAATAACATATACTGTAATATAGTTATCGCTAAATTTTACATGAAACAATGCTGTTTTGTGACTGTTACGTATCATAAAATTAAAATTAAAGATCGAATGTCTGGAAAATTGTTCAGGATTCGATGGAGAAGAACGTACCAGTCCTTATTCCATGTCTCCAGAAAGAGCCACCAGGGAGGCTTCAAGGTCACTGGGTTCAGCTCGTGCAAGGTCAATGAGTCCCATGGCTGTGGATGAAATTGATGCTGAAGGAATTCGTCATGCATTGGGAGACTTTGTCCATCAACTTATGTCTGCAGAGAGAGAAAGGGTACTGTATAAAATACGGCTTTTCTAATGGAAGTTTCATTTGTACTATGTGCTTGATTAGGAAAATTTGCACACTATACAAATGAAAATTTTATAAGATCTGGAATTTATGAATGTTCATTTTTCGAATTTAATAGTTATAATAGTTCTTTTTGTTAATAAATTTTGAGAATTTATTAAAGTCTGGGTTTTATGAAAGTTCTTATTTAGAATTTAATAGTTTTAATATTTCTTTTTGTTAATAAACTTTGATAATTTTCTGATAGGACGAGGCTGCAGCTGGGTTGCGTAATTTGTCCAATCAGCTTCAAGACGCTGAAGATGATAAACAGCGAATAGCGTCGCGTCTACAGCAGCTTCAGAAATCACTCGGGGATGCCGAACACGGTCAGTTGCGTTTTGTCAACAGAAAGAAAAATAAATTTACAATTTCATTTACGCGATGATGTTATCTGATTAGGAATGATCAGTACTAATGTCAGAATACCAAAATTGTATTATGATATTCACTCTTCTATTCACACTATCAGTTCTATTTAACTTGCATGCAAATATGGCTTGGATTTTCATGTGTAAAGAGTATGATGATGAATGGTTTGAACTAATTATGATTACTTAATGCACTTTTTAACTGATTAGATTAGTCTAATCAGTTTCTGTCATAACATTAGAGCTGCTTCTCTAATGTTATGATAGCAGACAAATAATATTATCTTAGACAATAGCTTAATTGAAATTAATAAAATATTAGCATTTAAATTAAAAAATATTATTATCTTTGTTTTATGATAAAGGCTATTTAAGTTACAATTTTTATATTTTGATATTTGCACTGGTTATTCCTATTCAGATAACTTTATTGTATAAATGATATCGTCAATTTTTGTTTATTTCTGTTCTTGTTTGTTTTGTTGCTTGCTGTTTTCTAATTCAGGTAGTTTTCCAATTCGATCTCAATGAATATATGTTGAATGAAAATATCTACAACAATACTTTACATTTTACTTTCTATTAATATACTTTTTCTGTTAAATTTTAATTTAACAGAATTTTAGAATTTTAATGTAGAATGTTTAGAATTTTAATGTAGTCTTGATATTGTTTTTAAGGAAAGAGAGACATTGATGGTCGTCTGGCCAGTGCCCAGACCGCTCTGATGTTGCAGGAAGAATCGATCCGTCGCGGAGACAGAGACAAGAAACAGTTGGGAGACAAAGTGAATGAACTTGAACGAAGTCTCGCTAATGCTGAGGCAGAGAAACAGCAACTTCAAGTAAAAATCTGACAATCTTTTTTATATTTTTTTGTAAATTAAGCATTGCAGATTAGGATATTTTACCAATAAAAAATAACCAAGAATTTTATACAAATTGTATGTATTGAAACGTTATAAATGTCAATGAAAGTTTCTTTGAAGATTGATTTATAGAAAGAATGCAGTTAAATCTTTTTAAAGTTTGCTTTTCTAACGGAAAAGACTATGCTGTATTTTATATCTAGAAAAGACTATGCTGTATTTTATATCTTTATTTTATACGGTATATATATATTGAGTATTGTGTATGTGACATTGAGTGATAGATATAAGCATTAGTAAATGTATAAACATTAATGAAATACATGAAAATAAATAAAATTATGGTTAATAGGATAAATTGGGTAAGACTAAAGCGAATGAAGCGAGATTGGAGGAGGACAAAAGACAGCTTCGCGCTAATTTGGACGATATTGACAATCGTCGCACAAAGGGTGAGCTGGGGAGACGTAATCAGGATGCAGAAATTCAGCGACTGAAACTTGCGCTGAAAGATAAGGAGGCTGAAAACATGGTCAGGAAATTTTTAATGCCTTGTTGATGAAATTAAAAAAAATTTAATCGATTTGAAATCATTAAATTTTTGTCATCAACTAAATAAGTGGCACTTTAAAGTGTCTTCTCTATATTTTTGTAGTATTGTTTTTAATAACTTCTGATAGCGCTGTATTAGAAACTAATTTTTGACTGATTCTGTGCAGATTTTAGCGAATCGCGTGGAGCAGCTGATGAGACAGATTGAAGATCTTGAGTCTAAAGGAAGATCAATGCAGACAACAATGGATCGCCTGGGGTCAGCACTTGCTCGCAGTTCAGAGGAAGACATGGCAAATAAGGGGAAGGTAATGAAATGATTAGATTATTCATTTGTGTTATAAAAATTATTAATAAGCTCATTATTAATAAGCTAATAAGTTCAGCGAGGTTATTATGGAATCATTTTTTGTAAATTTGTAAACCATGAATATATTTTCTGTTATACCTTTTGGTCTTGTGTGAAATCAGTTTATTGCTCTTAGGTTTCACATCTGAATCTTTCACTCAATGATACTTCTGCTACTGTTGCTGCGCTGCAAGATCGTATCGCTCAGTTGCAACGCGCGCTTGCAGGCAGTGAACAGGATCGTAGAATACTGCAAGAACGCTATGATACAACACGGTAACGATAGCATTTTCTTTTTTTTGTATCCCTATCTTCATTGGATAGAGAACGTTATAATCATAGTCTTCATTGGATGAGAATTGAGTTAAATTTCATTGAGATTAGTGTTTTTAAATAGACTGGAGGGTCGATTTGTCAGGGTTATATAATTAACAAATTAAAGCAAAATGTTTATAATGTTGAGCAGTCATGCCTTGGGTGATGCTAAGAAACAGAATCATGCTCTACTTGAACGTATCAGAGCTTTGGAAGCTGAACTAGCTGACAGCGAGGCACGTGCAGCTGAATTAGAGGCACAGCTACGTCAAGCACGCAATGTAAGTTACATCGTATATTATATTGCGTCAAAAACTTATTTCTTTTTTAGAAAATGCCGTGGAAAATGCATGAAGGTGTCACATAAGATGCGTACTTTTCTAGTGTCGAAAAAATTGTAAATAAATATATCATTTATATGAAACATTTTGCAAGGCACTGATTATAATTTGCATATTATCAAATTTTTCCAAGCTGTTATTATATAGACTGCCAATTATTATTGCTGCGTAGACTGTAGGTAATTTCTATTATTATAGCATATATGAATTGCTTCATACTTGAATTGTATAATAATATTTATTGAAGATAACAAATGTATCTACTTTTATCACTGACAACAGATGTTGTCTCAGAAACATGAAGCAGAAGAAGATATGAACAGAAAGTTGCATCAGACGCAAGCTGAGAAACAATCGTTGCAAGAAATGGCTGCTGCGTTGCAACGCAATCTTGCTGGCGCTGAGGCTGATAAACGTGACACAGAGAGGGCTGCACAGCGTCTGGCCAAGGACAAGAATTCACTCAAGAAATCACTCAATAGAGTTTGTCATTTATTCTTACTTTATTTAATTTATTTACTTATTTATTTATTTATTAATCTCAATTTATTTACTTTTAAAATACAAAACAGTAAATATTGGTTTTAATTTGAGTTAAATTCAATTAGTTTATAAATAGATTTGTCAGGTGAAACTAAATCCCATTGAAAATAAAAATTCATTGAATCTTTAGCTCATTGATTTTAAAAGAAAAGTTATTTAGAGCACTGCGTTTAACATCATGTGTCACTGGGTTATTGACCCCCCAATTCACAATATGTCACTAAATTACACAATATTAAGATAACATATAAAATTTACAGCTAAAAACTGAGCTCTTTATATGCCATTATAATCTATTTATATTCTATTAACAAACTAGCTGGTATGTTTAGTAATTATATTTAATTATTATTACTATGCAATTATTAATATCAATGTTTCAAGGCTGAGAGAGATAAATCGGATGGTTTGCTGGGAACTGGTGCAGATTTAGACAGAACCCTGCGTCAGTTGGAGCAAGATAATATTGATCTTTCACGTCAGGTTAAGGCACTTCAAGCGCAGTTAGCTGAAGCTGAACGCAGGCAAGTCTTGCCTTAATATTTTTACTGTGACAGCAAATATGGATATAAATATACTTTTTTAACGCATTAGAAATGTACTGCAATGTTGGCTCATTGTATTAGACATTATATTACGCTGTGTCATGCATAAATAAAAAATGTTTATATATTTATAATAAAATGTTTATATGTTTTTTAATGTTAATAAATGTATTATTGGATTGCTGCATTATATTAGTCATTGTGATCTGTTCGCAACTTAAACTGTAATATATATCTTTTTGTGGGATACTTTCATTGTATTTGTTTATTATATTTGTCTGTTGTTGAAATATTGATAAATTGTTATCACTCTTTTGTGATATAATATAATATAACAATCATATCTATTAAATTACGTATATATCTTGTAGGTTACTAGAAATATCCAGCCTCCACCATGTTGACAGTAACCTGGAGCTTGAGAGACTACTAGCTGCTAAGTTACAGCTGGAAAAATTACTCGAGGCAAGAGAGCGTGCTCATAGACAACATATCAAAGAACTGGAAGAACAGGTAAAAGAACAAGATTTCATTTCTACTGTAGACTTATAAAAACTACTTGAAAAATTAACTTAGACAAATATTCTGTTGAAATTTTGTTTACATATTATATTTATAATCAGCTGTGTGATAATATAGCTTAACAATAGAGTGATTAAAAACTTATAATTTTTATTTCCTGTCTACTCAACCTAACTTTCCCCCAGCCCGATTATTTACTAACCGTATAAATTAAATCATTATTTAATCCGTAATTCTCTTTCCATCAGATTCTAATCCTTCGCGATCAACTAAAACACGAGATTCGTCACCGTCAGCTCTGGATCACGCGATCATCCAACATCCGCGCCCACGACGATCACGACCTTCGTTCATCCATCGAGAAACTAAAGATCATGCGCAACTCCGATCTTGATCCGGTTCTGCTCGAACACGAGGCTCGTAAAATGGAGAAGGAAACGCGAGGACATCGCAGCACATCGGCTGGACGACATTCGCCGATTAGGCGCCCGTCACCGGTACGTAATGTGGGGGATGGAGTGAGGAGCTCATCACCCGCAAGGGATGCTTCCCCTTCGCGTCAAACTCGTAATAGAGAAGTGAGGGTGAGAAAGAGTAGTCCTAATTCAGGGATGCGAGCCACTATGCGTAATTGAGGCGTTTCGAATTAATTGACGATTGGTTTGCGAGAAAGAAAATTGTCATTTTTGTTTCGTAGTTTGAATTAGAGATTTTTATTGATAATAGTGATGGGATGTGTGTGAGAGTGCGTTGTGCCTTGAAAATATTTACATTATTCTGATTAGTAAATCGTAGAAATGGTTGATTTTATTAAAAATTATATGAAATTAATGATCTCTTTTTATATTTTGTGAAAAATTACTTTTCTAGTACTAAGAGTTAGTAAATTAATTAATCAAATGTCAGTTAGATATTATAACTGAAATTGTTTTTGTGGGTCTTTAACTTTCGTTAAAAATATTAAACTTTACATCGAAACTATATTTTAAAATAGAATATGCAATTGAGAATTAAACGGGCTACACCAGAATAGGATGTGAAAACTAATTGTACGCACTATACAGGATTATTTGTTATGCACTCTTGTCCGTAGTAAAGTGTTTCTTGATCATTATTACTTATATTTATATTTGACTGAGCAAATTTATTACTTTTATAATTGCGTGATAGGGCTGTGAGCCTGCATGACTTTGAACAATTTTCTGCTGATATTTCTAGAATTTTTATCGATAGTTAATTATAGTTTTCTATTTTGACAATTTATTGATTTCTTCTAAACATTTGTAAATTACTATTCAGTAGATTTATATTTATTCTACACAAGAAGCTTCTTATTTATAAATTCTGTGTATTTTATAATAAAGTAAATTTTGCTACAATGGACATTTTTCAGGTTTATTTATTATTAAATCAAACATTATTTATATTTTCTTGATTTGTATTAATTTCTCGTATATTTTATTCCGATATCATGTATAGTTTTCATAAATTATTTGTAATGATTTTCTCGATATTTTAATTACCTCCTTAATTTTAAAGTAATAATTAGCTATTAGACTTGATAAGAAAAAATCTTATTATTGAAACTATTTTACAAGTAAATAAATTTTAGAATAATATAAGTTAGTATATTGCTCGATTAAATAGCTTATGTAATATATTGATAAATTATGTAGATGATTATTAGTATCAGGTAGTAGATATTTGATGATATTATTATTAAGTATTTAAATATTTATTATAATTACGAATGAAATATGATTTTGCTACATTAATTCGCTACAGATTTCGATTGCTTCATGTGACTAATCAATTAATGTATTTTCTTTCGCGGTGACATGAACTATTTAATATAGCAAATTCACATTCCATTCACGATGAGAAAAAGCTATGTAATTAAAAATAGCTTTTAGTTTTTATAAAAACATATTCTTGATTTTGTATCGCTTATGATATTACATGGAATATTTGGACATATTTTCGCTTACCTTCTCAAATTAGAGTTTATCTATGTTTTTAAAGGTTTCTTATAGTTTCTTATGCTGATTTCTATCTAAACTGAATTGCTAATGTATTATTTGATAATTTAAAGTCAATAAAAGCAATTAATTCATTGCCTTATATCTTATGATTGTTTAATTTCTGATTAATTTGATAATTACCAAGATTTGCTGTGATAATAATGATTGCAACTGAATACGTTCTTATTTATATTCGTTATAATTTGGTTGAAATGAAATTATTATATGAATAGAATATATGCGTTTTTACTGTGTATTTGATTTTAATAAATTATTTAGTATAATAAAGAATTATTCAACGTCACTTTAATGCGATTCTTTCACAATACCTACTTCAAATTTTCGATTGTTAGAATCCAATTATATATATTCAGTTAAAATGATAAATAATAAAAGAAATCGATCCTACTATCTTTTATTTCTCAACGAGGTAATAAGCTATAGTTCTGTTACAAACAGTAGCAGCGAATGCATCAAATAATTATCGAGTCACAAATGTAAAACTATTAAGCAACTTGCGTATCAAAGTTAGTGAGAAAGTTATTCACATTCAATAATAGCGAGATACAAGAGACAAGTCTCTATATACAATTACTAGACTTATAATCTGTTGCTGCACTTGACATTTAAAACGATAGACTACAAAGCATAAAAGCCATAACACACTACTTCTATATAAAGTTGTCTTCACTTTACCATGAATTATTATTTCTAGGTCTATCTTAACATTCAAATTTACGAGCAAAATAGTTATAAAACCATGAAAACTACTCGAGTTCTGTCTGAATGTTATTTAATTGTACAACATCCTTTAAACCAACAATCTTGCTAGAGTGACAACAAGTTGATATAAATTAAACATTTGAACAATTGCACTCCATATTTAATCTAATGAATTAACTGCAAAAGACTTTACTATACTAGTTTTGCCGTTGGCGAAAAATTGTTTGAAAATCAGAAATAATTTTTAAAATGCCTATATTCTGCTTGGTGGATCACAGAAAAGATCATCAATTATTTCAATGATTCAATTACACAGTTATTTGATAACATATATATATACCAGTAGCAAACTGCATAATATATAGACTTTTCTCATACACATTTGATGTTGGAATTCAATAAAACAATAAACTTTCAAATTAGAAATTTATTGAAGAGTCTACAACTTAACACCAATTACAATATCAATCGTTAGAAAAAAAACTTTTAGATTAAAGTCAGATTTTTTAATAACAAAATTGTTACCCAAGAAACAAGTAAAAAATAAAATGTTAAAATAAAAATTAAATGCTAAGTTAGGTAGATATGAACTATGATGTGATAAACTTCAGATGCGCTGTATCACAATGCCCTTACACAGTCTAATAAACTCATCACACATTTGGCCAACATTATGCATATAAAGGCACAGCTAAATCAAAAGCAAATAATGCAACATAGACTTCAACAAATAAATTAACACTAGAGAGCGTTTAATTGTTATTATTACAAGAAATTCAATTTAAAAACTTGCGCTACAGAAAATAATACTTGTTAAAATACAAAACGCTACATAGCGATACTGGAATAGGTTACATCTGTAGGACAAGAACTCTAATAGCAATATACAATATCTGAATGATTTAACCCATCAAAACAAACAAACTAATGATAATATTTTGGCAATACAATGAGATATAATGTTGCATTTTATTATAAATTTATGACTAAGCGGTTATAATATTTAATAGGTATTATAAAAGATATAATATTAGGGTTAGAAGCAGTGAAGAAGTCTAAGTTTATTGAGAAGGATGAATATTTCTACACGGATGAATCTATGTAACACTAGAAGCAAAGCTGGTTTTAATTCAACTCAATATAACAACGTAGAATAAGAATAATCTTAATTTGAAAAAGCCTCTAGAATAAAAACTATTGCTAATAACTTCAAAACAGCGAGATCTCACTAAAGCAAAGATTGCTAGTACACTTTACATTCATTTTTATTGTACAATGGACACATTTTTATCTTAAAGAAATTAATAATCGTAAAAAGTATAAGTAATGTAATCACTGAATTAATCACTCCGCCTAATAGGATGCAAAGAGATAGAGAGTCAAGGGTTGAGCTGAGTTAATCAATTTTTGATTAACTCAACTCAAATCTCTTGAATTGAATTATTTTACCCAACTGATAATGCATATATGTAAAATATAAGCGTGTTAATGTAATGTAAATTCATCAGACATATCAAAAACTCAACTGATATTTTTTATTAACAATGACCATCAATTTAATACACTACTTTATGAAACTCAGATTCAGAAAATTACATAAGAAAGTGACTAAACAAATTGTAGAACGTTCAATTACAGAGTAGTTCTATATCCATAAAACATAAAAATGTGTTGGTACAGTCTATAGAAATTGAGTAAAATTAAATTAAATGTTAAATATGCATGGTTCATTGTTTTCTATTAGCAAACAAAGCTTTTAATAATTCCACCTAATCATTCAATTGCTCACAATCATAAACAAAAGTAATTCACGTAAACTTATCAAATATAAATTACTCTGCATTAAAACTATCACTTTTATGCACATCAGCAAAAAGCATTTAAATTTTTATACTCCATTGCTTCTTAATCCATATCAGCATAAAGATGCTTTTAAATGCTAAGATTCAGACTGGATGTGCATATATCACATATCAACACTGTTTTAGTAAACTTTACTCATTTATTCTCTTTCAGGAATAACGATGAAAGCACTAAAAGCACCTGATGATTTTTATTCTTAAACAGAATTTAAAATGCAATTTGAGGTAACTGCTATCAACTTAAATAGATTCTATTACATCTTTACATAACTTTTTTCTTATTTAAACAAGTGTCAGGAATAGCAATTACAATCTACGCAGCATTATCTCAGACACATAAACACAATAGTAGCATAAAACTACTAGCAAAATTGAATATCATTAATATTGCATTAGAATCTCATAGCTCTCTATTCAATATAAATGCGATCTCAGAAAGTTTGTTCATCCGCGCACTTGTCCGTTGCATGACCAAACACTGAAATAGTAAATAAAGCCTTTTTACAAACCGCAGTATAGAAATAACAAATTAATAGTTTTATTCATATTATAAACGCAATAGTCCGCAGTATATGTCAGGGCTGGCGAACCTACGGCACGCGTGCCCAAAGTGGCACGCGAGACGATTTTCCATGGCACGCCATACACTTATGATGAAAAAAAATTGTGATAATATTAGTAGTATGAAATCATTGAAATTGCTATTTGGCACTTCAGCGTGATTTTTTTTTTGAATATTTATTGCAAAAAAGTTCTTTAAAATCAATTTGAGATGTCAGAATATATATTCTAATTTTTTAAATTTGAGGGAAAGAATAATAGAAAATAATTTAAAAATTAAATAATATTTATAAATGTAGCACATGTAAGAAAGTAGCAGTGGCGATTTTGTCGATTTTCTCATCTAGTTACTCGTGCGAATCGTTGTTTTCAACGATGAATTTCATAAAATGGGACATCAGAAACAGTTTCTGATGATTTGAGTGCAGCGTGTGTAGCTTTGACGAATACAAAATATTCTCCGGATATAAAACTTTATCATCTGCCTTACAATAACAAAAGTTACATTAATTTTACTAAGACTCTAATAGCCTGTTGCACGACTCTGATTTGAGATCTTAAGCGCCCTGCAACCGGCTTTGAGTCTAAGCACCAAGCACATTAAATATGTTCTTGTAGTAAAATTATAGTGAACGTAGTTTTAATAAAGTTTTAGTTACAACTATTCTATATGATCAAATTAAATGTGTTATTGATATACACTCTGCACATAAAAAAAAAATTTAAATAGAAAAAAGAAATTGGCACGTGAGAACGTTGTTGTTCTTCAAATTGAAGATATTGGCACGTGATCTGAAAAAGGTTCGCCAGCCCTGGTATATGTGCTACATTACTGTAGTAGTATTTTACTGAAGCAATATATTACTGAATGAAATCATTAATTACATTACTGAATTTGTGCAACTATCAATTTTCAGTAAACACATAGTGAACAATATATTTGCAAGTTAACATTAGATCATTTTCATCTCGAAAGAATACTTTCATTAAAATTGAAACATTCGTCCAATTTTAATCTATAAACATCTATTTTATCAGTAATTACATTCTGAACACTACAGACATCTTCTTTCATTAAGATTTTACATTTATATTTATATTATTTTTATACATCATATTTTTTTCATTTCATTAATAATAATTATTACACATAATAATTATTACTTTGCGCGTAAAAATAATAATTGCATTGCAATAATATGCTAAAAATCAGACAATATCAAAAAAACAAATTGCAACCTTCGCAGATATTGCAATAAGGTCTGTCTTCATTGCGACTGCCGCGATGTTGCGATGTCGGGGGACTGCTCGACATATCTTGCATAGGACAGTCATCCGTGTCATGCAAGTCAAACATGTCACAAATGTCGCAGAAAAGTCGAGGCGCGACATTGCGTCCGGAGCAACTAAGTCATAAATATGATAAAATGTTGCACACCCAAATAAAACATGCAAAAATTTATATATAATTTTAAGTCTAAAAATAACTGTTTTAATGCAATATCTATAATCCGATTTCTATATAATATCTCTAATCTAATTCAAATTCTATAATTAGAATTAATAATTAATGATTTAATAATTATAGTTATTTTAATTTTAAGACATTTTAAAGACTATATGAATATCAATACAACACAAGCAATAAAATAATACTAGCATTATATCGTTTAATAATATCGTGAAAATTAGAATCATCAATGTGTGTATCAATGCCAAATGTTTTTGTTGCTATTGCATAAAATCCTTTTAAGTTTGCATTAAAATCAAATCTAAAAGTTTGAGCTTGATCATTGAGTGCTAAAATTAAGTTTTTTAAATACAATTAAAATAATTGAAATGGTTTATAAATTGCCGACTAAATATAAAAACAAAATACATTAAAAGAAATATAATAAATGGGAAATATTTACTTAGAATTAAAGTTTCCATGCGAGCGGCTATCAGAGATTAAAGAAGTGGGATCCATGGCTTGCAGTCTAGTTTCTAGTTCTAGATTCTTACGTTGTATTTCAACGATGACGGAATTGAGAAAAATAACCTGATTTATTTAAAAACAGGACACCTTTATATAGCGAAGATAAAACGATATAAAAATACAAAAAGTACAAAATATTACTTAATTTATAACAGTTAAAGACATCAATAAATAAACAATACATCAAAATATTATTAACACTCACACTTACAGAGTTCATGATAAAATTATTAAATATATTATAAAAAATTATAATTTTCGTGGATATTAAATTAATAAATTTAATATCAAAATTATAAATATAATATAACTTTAATATTAAATTAATAAATTTATCTAATTTAGCCTGAATGCATAAATGCACTGTTACAAATCAAATCCAGTAGCTCTGCTCTATTTTACTTTGGTATTGTCTTTCAATTAAAAACCAGACGTTAAACTAAATATAATCAACAATTATTAATAAATTATAAACACATAATTGAAAGTAATCTTAAATTCACATCGAATTAACCCAGATTTAAATTTTAACGATTTATACAGTAATTACTGCAATAAATAATGGCATTTTTCAATACCTGGCTTTCAGCTGACTCTTTCTCTGACATAATCTTAGTCAAACTGACATCTAGCGTTAAAAAAAGAGTACAAAATACCGGAATAAGTGAGATAGGGCAAGTGAGAAAATTCTAAAAGATGAAAATCATGAGAGATGGTTTATCAATGAAGATGATGTTTCACTTAAACAATAAGAAATTAAACTCTTGATTTGAAATAATGTTAGAGAATCAATTACAGTAAAGGTAACATTCATCAGTGGTAAAAAACAAGTAAAAAATATTGTAAGGACAAAATAGCACTGAAATGAATAACAGTAATATCACAGTAATAATAAGATATAAATAAAAAAACAAAAATACCCACCCCCCCGTTAAATCAGTGCATTTAATCTTCCTTTAGAAACTGAAAAGCATTCTACTCTCAAAAAAATTAACATAAAAATAAATATTACAGTAAAAACTAAATATTTTATATTATAGTTATTTAATCTGAAAAACTAATAACATATTCTATATATTATAATGTTTCTTTAGAATGAATCTTTCAAAAACCTGTTGGGTTATGATTAAGAATAACGTTTGCGTTGGCTTGCGATTCACTGAGTGCGTGCTCTAATTGACGTATTCTTTGCTGAAGAAGTTTGTTCTCATCTTTCTCAATTAATCGTCTAGGTGTTGGGCTCTCAGCCGAGTCACCTTCAAGCTAAACAAACGATAAACAGCCATAAACAATAAACAAATAAACAGCCATAAACAATAAACCAATAAACAGCCATAAACAATACACAAATAATAAACAGCAAAAGAAGAACAGGCAATAAATGATAAACAACCAAAAAAGAATAAAACAAACAACAAACTGTAGACATACAATAAAATCATGATAAACAGAAACTAATAAAGAATAAACAAACAATAAATACATGATAAAGAATAAACAAACAATAAACAAAAAACCATAAATATACGCTAAATGATAAATACACAAAGAACAATCAATAATATCAATTCATAAATTAATTAACAATATCACTTCATAAATTCATCAAAATTTAAAAAAAAAGTCGTATAATTGATCTAATAAAATTTACCAATCTTTGAAGTCTGTTTATTTCTGAATCCTTATCATCTACAACTTTCTTGGCGACTTGCAACATCGCTTCTTTCTCTAATTCCCAATTCTTAATCGTTACAGTGTATCTAGGAATTTAAAACAAAATAAAGTTTTTCAATAGAATGAGATGATAAAATATTACTCAAATTTTAAACAATTTTATGAAAAAACGACATCATATTTTAAATATCAGTTCATAATACACTTCAAGAAAGAAAATTATTATATTTTAAAACATTATCAACACTCTTATGAATATAAACGTCTTATTTCTACTTTTAATGTATAGATGATATTGTTTAATTTCAATTATTGTTTAATAAAACAATTAAATTTATCAATTAAATTAAATTTATAATTGATAATTAAATTTGATTTCGTAAATTCTGTAAATTTCAAATAAACTGACTTGGCTTGAAGTTCTTCAAATTGTTCTTTGAAAGATGACTGACTTAACTCGATCTAAAAAATATTTGTCAAGATTAAAAATGATAAGAAAGATATATAGAATTTAAATCAATTTCCATCTAAATGAAATCACAAAAATTAATCAAGTTGATCTAGTCCAGACTACAACAAACTAACAAAAATGACAAATGTGTACAAATAAATACAAACAGCACACACCCAATAGATGTTGTTCAATTTAATAAATGTTGTTTAAAAGTGGCTTACAATATCTTTGTTCTTGATCGATGAACGAACTTGTTCAAGTTCCTGTTTAAGAACATCTCGTTCATCTTGAAGAGACTTAACCCTACGCGTTAACTCTTCAGCTTGTTCTTTATACTGGGAACTGAAAAATATAATTTCATTTATAATTTCAAAATTACTTTTAATATCTAAATTAGACTGGATCAAATTAAGATTTTAGTAAAAATATTAGAAGTCAAATGAACTGAAACTCAGTTTTAGATCATTCAACTCATAGTTACCAACTTTAATCATTAAACTAACAAATAGCTATAAAAATAGTAGCTATATAATATTTTTATATAATATTAAACTATTATTATAAACTATTGACACATTTATTTGTTTTTTAAACATTTTATTTATTTTATTTTTTAAACTTGTTTTGCTCATTGAGATTTGTATATATATATATGTGAGTTATCGTAAACAAAAAAATGCGATAAATAAATAAAATTAGATTATTAATTTATTCCTAAAAATTAATTACCTCTGAGAGTTATTGCCTGGTTGTGACAAATCCAACTAAAAATAAAAAAAAGAAATATAATTAAAAAAGAATCTTGTAAAAGATAAGACTTGAATGTTTAACTTTCTTCAAGCAAAACTGATCAAATTAACTAAACAAAACACAATCAATTGAATTGAGAATGAATTAAATTCAAAAACTAATAGACACTAAACAAATCGCAAAAAAAGGTGTTGAAATGACAAATAAAATAAAAATACGAGATTCGAATTCCATGAGTCGAGTTAAACACCAAGCTAAAGAGTGCAGCAAGTCAATGAAAAAACATACACACAAGATTCAAACCCTGATCTTTATTTCTGAGTCAAGTGTTCTAACTACTTCACCACAAGCTTTCAGTAAATCGAATAGTAATATCATACTTGCGTAAAAATATCCTAATTTGCTTACACCGAACAAGAGTAAAATTGTAACGTCATCAATGGTTATAAAAATTCTAAATTAATAAAAAAAGCTAAATCTACGTAATCATGTTGAAAATAGTGAAAGTAAGTCGTGTTGAAAAAATACTGAAACTTAAGCGAGTATCAAAATTAAACTTCAAAAAATGAAAGGTAAAACCGAAGATTTAAACTAGCATTCAAACCTTGGCATTAACTTCTAATAATTTTAGATTATTATCCTGCTGCAGTTTTAGTAAAGAAAAGTTTTCTTTCAGTAGACTGTCTTTCTCTGCTGTTAGGCTTTTATGAGAGACTTTCAATGCATCTAATTCTCTTTCCATCTATAGACAGAATATCAACACAATTATATTTTAGTTTCATTATTCAATTAATGTAATTCTTTTAAGATAAGAAGCAATTCAATCATATGTTTTCAACTAGGTGTGTAGAAACCAAATTATAAGAAACAAATTATTGTTTAAATGAAAGCATGTCTCCATATTGATCAGAATCAAATTTGAAATGATCGAAATCTTAAAAAAACAATAAATTTTACAATAAATTTTAATTTATAAGCCTATATATTTATAAAATAAAAACATATCAGTGAGATACATATATCAATGCTATATTATGCACGCATTAAGTTATTAAATTGTAATAAATTTCTATTTGTTGCAATATTACATCTGATAATTTAATAAACTCTACTTTATTATCGGAAAAAACTTCCATTTAATGTATAAATTTAAATGTTATTTTCATACGTAATATCTCTTTCTTTCTAATTCAATCAATTCATAGACTAACCTTCTACTGAAATAAATCTTAATGCTAATATATTAGAATAAAGCTAATATCAATATTAAAATGCTAATATTAGCGTTAAGCAAATAGCCACTATCACAAACCTTAGACTGTGCTTCACTCATCTTGCCATCACAATCTTTAAGTTGTCTAACAAGTCTAGCATTCTCTTTTTGTAATTCATCGTTTGTTGCCATCAACTGTTTATTTGACGAATCAAGTTTTACTTTCTCTGCCTGTAAACTCATATAAGTGCATATAAATTGAATACGGCAGAGTGTGATGCACAAGTTAGAGAGATAAACTCAAAATCACAACATACTATTTCTAGTGTAGAATGATTTGCAGTATTGTTCTCATATATTTCAATCTCTAGTAATATTTAACTTAAATGGTATGTAAAGTAATTTTATACCGTTCACTTTTTACAACAACTAACAGGCATCAAGATTTCAAAATTCATGATTTAAAGATTTGCAAAATTTAATACAACCGAATAAAAAGGCACGAAGCATTTAATATAAATTCACAAAAGCAATTTAAATGGTAAAACGAAATCGATTTGTCAATTAAATACTAATTAGTTTAATACTTCAATAATTAAATTAATAACTTATTTACTTAATTTACTTATTTACTTAATTATTTACTTAATTAACTTAATTTCAAAATAAAAATAATAAAAATAAAGCTAGATTATAGTTACATAATCTAATAACAAATATACAGATATTTTAAGGTACTGTAAACTTACATTAGTAATTTCATCTTCAACTGTATTTTTCCTACACACTTTACATAATTCTTCCTGAGCCTAAATAAAATACCGCATTAATACCTTACAATTAGATAAAGAATCTAACGATTAAAAGAATTAGATTCGAAGCATACAGGATTAAAAATAAAAATCTAAAAATGATTAAAATGAAAAGATGAAAATATATCGTATGAGATTACATTCAATTAATGAATGGCAACCTTTGATTTAGCTTCCCACAAAGTCTTGTCGCTATCCTGCAACAGTTTTTCGCTGCGTTTCAACTTCTGCTCACAGTCCAAAAGTTTTCTCTTGCCTTCCTCAATCTGTTCAACGAGTGACGCGTTATGTTTCAGTAGATCTTCATTTACAATCGTTAGTTTTTTATTTGCTTCGTTGAGATCCTGTAAAAAATACAAATCTAAAACCTCTATAATCTAAAAGCAAGTCAATAAATTTTGTAGCACTGCTAAAGTTTAATAAATGCTTATTTTAAAAAAGTAACAGTGAGTAATAGTTGTGGCAATACAATACAATATACATTATGAATATAATGCAGAATGAATTTTTCAATATAAAAGTGTAACAACTCCAAATATTATATAAATTAAACACTAAATATTAAAAATAATTTAAGAATTAAAAACCAAAGTGCACAATTTAAGGCTCGCAAAAAGCTTCAAGATTTAAAAAAATCTTAAAAAATCAATTTCAGTTTATAATTGAATTAAACAAACACAGTATAAGTTAACTTTTCTTGTTTCAGTTATAGTAAAGCATGTAATTATTTAATTATTACATTTTTGTCTTACAATCAAGTGAAATAATAATAAATAATGTAGAAAGATTTGATATGACTACAAGAATCACGACGAAACCTTTTCTGTTGATTCTTTGGCTGCATTTTTAATGCAAGCTTGACACAGTTCTTCTTTTGCCTAAATAACAGAATAATAAATAAAACCCGAGTAAATGAAAAATATTCAGATAAATAATTGCAATAATTCAACCAATAATAGCTTGTTAGACAAACTTAAATTTTTTGTTATTTTCTCTGCGTTGATATCGATATAAACAAATTGACAAGCTGCTTAAAATTTACAATAAAGGATGTAACGAGAAAATAGGTATCAAATAAACACAATTGTCAAATCTGCAACAAAGAATGCCTCGCTTAACTAAAACATATTACATGTAAATTTTTTTTTAAATAACACAAAATTTTATGTAAAATTTCCGCAAAAAAGTCAATTTATTTATTCTTGGCAAAAAATGTATCAATTTACAACATGAAAAAATCCACACATAAAAGTGAAGAACTATTTAATATAAATTGCAAGCTTAAAATGAATGAGAAAAAAACCTTTTCTTGTATTTCTGTCAGTTTTCTGTCGCTATCTTGCTGTTGTTTTATCAGAGAAAAGTTTTCCTTGCGTAGACCTTCATTTGCTAGAGTCAGCTGTTTATTTGCAGCTATCGTAGCTGACAACTCTTCATTTAGCTGATAAAAAGCACACGATTTACTTAAGAAATAACTAAGATTAATAAGACTAGATAAGATTTAACTAAGATACAACTAAGATTAAAAAGACTAGATAAGATTTAACTATGATATGACTAAGATTAATAAGACTAGATAAGATTTAACTAAGAAATAACTAAGATTAATAAGACTAGATAAGATTTAACTATGATATAACTAAGATTAATAAGACTAGATAAGATTTAACTATGATATAACTAAGATTAATAAGACTAAATAAGATTTAACTAAGAAATAACTAAGATTAATAAGACTAGATAAGATTTAACTAAGAAATAACTAAGATTAATAAGACTAGATAAGATTTAAACTAAGATATAACTTTTATATTATAAATTCAATATTTAAATATGGAAAAAGAGTAGCATTTACTTTGATTTTAATTTTGTTTGACGGTTTTGAGTGATTTCTAGTAAATCAACATTAATTAATGTGAATTAAAACCTTAATTATAATTTCAAGTTATTAAATGTTATTGCATTCACAATAATTTCAACATGATACAATAGTATACGATTTACAATTAGAGTTAATTTACACCATATTATAAAAAGCTTTTAAATTATTCAATAACAATCACTCACTTTTGTCGATGAATTTTCTGAATTGTTTTTATCGGCAGATTTAATCAAATCGCCATTTGCCTAAAGAAATAAAAATATAAAAATTTATCACACTGACAAGAAAGAAATTAAATTGATAATAATAAATTTAAAATAATTAATAAATCATTGAAAACACAAAACTACATCAACTAATACTATATTGAGCTACATGTGATTGACTGAAAACAGCGTGCAGAAATACATCAAACATTACTATTTTAAACAAGTTTATATAAAGTTGATGATACTTAAAAAAGGTGTTTCTTCAGTAATGAGAAACTGTTTCAAATAACAAAACTAGCAAGGAAAATCTGAAAAGATTCTAGAATTAAACAGAACTTGGTTTGAATAAATCTCAGATTTAGAATCAACTAGTTTTCTGTTTTAAAAATCATTAACTGAAATTAACCGATGACTAACTTAACAAACTTGATACAATGAAACAGAATATCATTCTATGCAGTCAACTAATATAAAAAACTCAACTAATTATTATATAACTTGTTAATTAATGACCTTAACAATTCATGTTAATCAATATAACCATCCATAAGCAAAAGAATTTGTCAAACAATTGTATAGTTGATACAGCTCACTTCAATTAACTGAATTAACTCGCCTAAACATTTCACAATGTAAAGAGTTATTAGCAATAACACAACAATTCGTCTACCAACATTTGGTCTACCGACATTTGATCTACTACATCATTAGGGTTAGAGTTAGTGTTAGGGGTTTCATTTAGGGTTAGATTTAGGGTTATAGGTAAAGCTATGGTTATGGCTAAATGTTATGATTACAATAAGGGTTACAGATAGGATAGATAAATGTCAGTAGACCAAATGTCGGCAGACGTAGTGTCATAGACCAAAAGGCTGTAGACTAATTATCACGTAACCATTATTAACTGATACAACTTTCTATTAATCATCTTTAAATTTAAGGAATCTTTAACTAGCCGGATTAATCTTTAACACAATTTATATAACAATGAACAAATAGTGAATTAAACTGCAATAAACTCATCTAACCAATTTGACTAATCATTAAACTACATTAACGTATCTCAATTAATGAACATAACTGTTATTAATCCTGTATAAATTCAATGAATCACTAATTACTAATAAAAACAATCAAAAGATTGAGTTTATTACGAGAAATTTGCTTTCATTAAATAAATTCAATTAACTGCCACATAACTTAACTAATCCATAACCATCACAAATTTTGTTCAATAAACTTAACCAAATGCTACTTAAATAGCTAATCCTTAACCGTATTAACTATGTTAAAACCCATCTTAACTAATTTCCAATCTACTGACATTTTCATCAGTCTGGCAATGTACAGAGACCAGTAAAGTGGTTAGTCTATTTTCGGATGCATGAAATTTCGCATCACCTTGGTCAGACTGTTTTACATCAGCAATCATTAACTTTCTCATCAATAATATCTAACTCTCACACAATTGTTTAAACTTATTGGTAAAGTGGTTAGAGTCATAAACTTCTGACTAAAAGATCTCAGATTTGAGTCTCAGTGAAATTCACAATACTTGATGGATCGTTTAGTACAGTATAACATTTTACAGTTAAAACTTACGGAAAAGTAGTTAGAAACTGGAAACCAAACCAAAAATCCCAGATTTGAGTCAACTATATCATCGATATAGAGGACAATTTATACATCTTACTAAAGGTTGCAGAATATGAGCAATATAGTGAGATTTCAGTGGGAATCAAACTTAAACCCGTCAGTTCCGAGTCCGGTTTTCCACCACTTCGCTGCGTTTTTATCAATCGCGATAACGTTTCAAATCATAGAAATTAAAAATCAAAATGCACTTACATTAAGAATAGAAGAAGAGTTTGCAAAAGCTTTAATCTGATTCTCCGCAACGGAAAGCTTATGAGTAAGCTCTTCAATTTGGTCTAGATAAAAATCTTCATTTTCTAAAGCTGCAGATTTTTCAGCAGTCTAAAAAAATAGATTTTTTTTTATCTAGAGTCTAAATTATAGAAATTTTGAAACATTTAGACTACAGGCTTTGGAAGTTATGAGTATCTTTTCAATTATATAAAAATAATAGGGCTGCGGAAATTAACGATTAATTAAACGATTAATCGTTTTAAAACTTTTAATCGATTAAAATTCATTTGATCAGTAATTTTTCGATTAATTTTAACGCATGTTAAATGTCTAACTAAATAATAATAATACGTGGGAAAAGTAACAAAAGTTATTTGGTTACTTTTCCACGTATTATTATTTAGTTATTATTATTTAGTTATTGCGTCTTTAAAAAGCGACCACACACTCTGTTTACAAGAAATCGAGGTGTCTACTGCCACGTCAGTTGATTTCCTATTATAATGTTCCGATAGGCCACCTAGTCGAATTTCTGAGAACAATTTATAAATACACTCATTTAATTCAACCATCAAGGTATATTTAAGTTATAATAATAATTCTTTCAGTATACAATGATAGGCCTAATGAAACCAAACTTTGATAACGGTAGGCAGTCGGTAGGCCTATACTTGATAAGTTTTATAACTAACTCGCTACGTTTTTCTCAAAGTTTAAAAAAAAAAACTTGCGCCAGTGCCACAGTTTGAATATAAAATATATTTGTGTGAACTGTGAAGTTAAGTCATGGATTATTGAACTAACTAATGTCGGGTGATTGTATATAGTGTATACCACATTTACCACAGACTAAGGTAGAGTTGCAATGCAAGCGGATCAACTAAAACTAGTTGGATCTATATGTGCGTTATAATTAATCGAAATTAATCGATTAAAAAAAAATTCGATTAATCGAACTAGAACATTATAATCAGAACCAGCACTAAAAAATAACTTTCATATTAATCTAATATTAACGGATGATTTTTAAATTAAATGAATTAATGACACATATATAAGGTAATAAAAATGACGTACTAATAATAAAAGAGTCTTAAAATATACTCAATAAAAATCATTTATTAAACTTATAATAGTACAAAACTTACTATGTTACATTTATAACAATTTCAACAATTCTCTGTACCAAATAATAACAAACAATTAAGTTGATTCTATTAAATCAATGTTCTAGCATAAAAAAGAGGTAGCAATTGTAAGAATCATTTTAAACAAACTTCATTTAAAGTTAGTTTTTTCTTCAGTTGTTCTTCTAAATCCTTCAATCTCTTTGCATCACTTTGAGCTCGTGACTAATATACAACGAACAAAACTAAATTTTAAGATTGATTTAAATTTATATAATATAAATATATATATTTTATTTAATTTCTGACAGAAATAAAGTTAAATAAATAACCTCAATGTCAGTTTTATCAATAGCAGCTTCTTCGAGAGTAAACTGTAAATCTTCCGTTTTTCTGTTTTGAAAACAATCATTGAATTTACCGCTAAATCTGCAAAGCTAATTCATTTAATAGCTAAAACTAAACACCTAATTCATTTAACAGACAAAACTTAAAAACCTAACTAATTTAACAGCAAAAAATAAACAAGCTAATTAATTTAACTGCTATAACTGAAAAAGCTAATTAATTTTACATCTAAAACTTAATCTTTACCAACTGAATAAACTACATATAACTTTAATAAAATCAAATTCTATACAACCAGCTATACTGAGATTATCTTCTAAAAAATCTACTGTAGTTTAAAATCAACAGAAAATTTGTATTTTTAAAGAATTAAAAACAACCTTTTTTCTTCCTGCAGTTGATGATAAAGTTCAGATTTACTTTTCTCAACTTTTTCAAGAGAAGTTTTCAATCGTCGTACTAGCTCTTCTGTTTCTCTAACATACTTAACATGATCAGCTTTTAACGTCGAATTCTCACTCTCAATCTATAAATTATTCTAACATTTAATAATCTTACCCTTAAATTACTAAAAACATGGCTTGTCAGAGAAATGGTTAGAGCGCTGAACTCGGATATGATAGATCTAAGTTCGAATCCCAGAAGTTCACTATTTCTCTAACCAGCAGCACTATTTAGTAACACGCATAAATTGACTGCTATGTCAGATACATCATTCATATAATAAGTAAATCCATGATATTCAACTTTTCAACTTAATAGACTTTAATTTAAATAAAACATTAATTTGCGATTCTTCATTCTAAATAAATCTCATCGTGTTTAAAAATAAACACGATAGGTCAAAGTTCGAATCCCGGAAGCTCACTATTTCTCTAACTTGCTGCGCCCCTTGATAATGAATCGAGGAATGCTGTCTCTAGTTCAATACCCACCTCGTCTGTCTGTGCTGCAGCCCTAGTAAACTCTGATCTTTCTAAATCTCGCTCTCTCAGTAACTGTTCAACATGCTCTTCTTTTTCTTTTAACGCTTTCTGTTCAAAATAAAAATTAAAAAATTAAAAAACTTCATTTTAAATATACTCTATATAACCTTAACAGATAACATACCATAAATAACCTGATATACTTTAAATAACTGTGATAAATGGATTAACGAATAAATTGAGCCACAGATTTTTAATATCTAACTTTCTGTCTACAGACATTTGTTTTACCCTAACCCTAATCTTAACACTAGATTTAAAATACCTAAACTGATCAAAGTCTAGCTGAGAAACCAAACTGTGTTTGGTTAAAAACACATTTTGGTTTAAAACTGTGTTTTAAACCAAACTTTTTTGATTTAAAACTGTGTTTTTTCTGTTTAAAACAATTAACAAACTTAATTGTTTGTTAATTGTTTTAATTAGCGCTAAAATGCTTAATAAATTATAAAGTGAGCAAAAAGATTTCAAGCAAGTTAAGCTCTAACCTGAAGTGCTGTAACATTTGGAGTCAATGTCGGGGCGCGACTTTTTGTAACCTACGCAAAAAAATATATAAAAAACATTTTATTTCATTTATTAAAAAATAAAGTAGTTTGAGCTTCATTAATTCTCTTATTAACGTTATATTTTAAGGATAAATAACTAGTACAGTAATAATAATAATAATAAGCGTGACGAGTGTAACTAAAACTGAACACTTTTATTAATTTTCTGACTAGAACTGCATATATTACTTTGTATAATTATTGTCGTTTCTCTTGGGTTTACTCTTCACTCTTCATTTATTCTCTTTTCATGATGTATATTTATTCATATTTTACTCAATATTGTCTATTCATTCAATCCATGATTACTTTTGTAAAAAACTCATCTTTGATAAATATTAATAATTAACAATTAATTAAATACTAATTATTAATATTTATTTAATAGTATTAAATAATTAGTATTAAATAATTAAAGTATTTTACTTTAATTAAATCGGCACGCATTTTATTGACAGAACAAAAACGGTTAAAGACAGTTTAAATAATAGTTCAAACAAGATATTTATTAAATTAAATATCTAAATTTATTAATTTAGATATTTAATTAAAAGCAAAAAATCATCCGTTTATACCTGATTGCCTAATGAAGTAACCCCCAATCTCATTCTCCCCGCCCCCCTGGATGCACTAGAAGCCGCTGATCCTATAGAACTTATAGAATCTTGACTTCCGCACATTCTATCGCGATTAGAAGCATAACCGCTCAGTGTCAGTTTAGAATCACGTCGCGGGGTGCCACCCGAGGCAGCAGCGACCCCTCGTAAACTTTCTACTTTATGAATGGGAGCGAAAAGGCCGTGCAAAGGCTGACAGGCAAAATATCTGGAAAAGTTTACGTTCATGGACGACATTTTTGAATAACAATGAAAAATAAAATTAAGGGTAAATTTTAACACAACTTAATTTCATTGCTATTAAAACACATCGATATCCATAAATGCATTAAAAGCATTTTAGAATCAAAGAATCAAACAAAATTATCGCCACAGTAAAAACCCTAAATATCTAAAAATAAATGTATAAATTAAACCAACCAACCTCTTCCCAGCAACTGATCCGTCATTCTTCCCCATGGGCCCATCCAACTCCACCCCCGCCCACTGCCCCTTAGCGAACTCTGTCTGTCCCAAGTACCTCAAACTCCCCACCTTACTCCCGCTAATCCTAACCCTATCCCCCACAGCGAAACTAAACCCCGGAACAGTTTCCACACCCCCCGGAATGTCGCTAATCGATCCGCCAGCTGGTGAACCGTGACTCGAATGTGAGCCGATACTGGTACGTCTTCTCGGTAAATGAGATGTAGCCGACTTCGGCAGTACAGCGGCTGCAATGAGAGTAACGGAAGCCGAGTTTATAACGCCAACGGAATGATCCGCTTCAGCTGAATGATCCGCTTTAACGGAATGATCCGCTTCCGCTGCTTCCAAAGGAGACGCAGGAGACATCACACCACCGGAAGATGACATCGCGTTTCCAGAAAGTTCCGCATGCGGAATAATCCGCCGAGGATCGGAACCCCTGGATGGAATCCCTTTGGAGTGATCGCTACTCGGAGTTAACTTATCAACTGATCCATCCGGAGAACTGGATGACACGGAAGTACCAGTGGGACTAGTTTTGGGAACTTTCGCAAGTTTTGAGAGTTTGGAGAAAATACCGCGTTTTGGTTCGCACATGAAATAACGTATGCCGCTAACGCTGCCGTCGTTTTTGCCATCGGCGGTGTCCAAAACAACACCGGCCCATTCACCGGTGCCGAATTGGACTTCACCGATGAACGCTATGATGCCAGGTTTGATCCCAGCGATGTAGACACGATCACCGATCTTAAAGTCATCTAAAGGATCATGTGGTGTGGCAGAGGTGGATGCTGTAGGGATGCGAGAGATAGAATAGGAGTAAGAAAAAATGTATAAGATTAATAGAAAGAGTGATTAGATAATGTTTTGATCAATATTCTTTAGTAATAAGAACTGAATCTAGAACTAAGAAGAAAAAATCTGAATCTAGAATTGCCATACTTGTTCCAACTACTAACTTTCTGTATATTAACTTATTATACAGCTTTTATTAAGTCAAATTACATAGCTCTAAACATTTAATTTTATAAAATATAGTCTCGGTAATAGTATATAGTAGAAATTAGAAGGATACATATCGGTTAAAGCTGAACGCTGATGATAATATCATCAAATTATCAAATCAACTTTAGGATTGTTAGAGAATATACTCTTTAAAATAATATGTTACTTCAAAATAAAAATAATACTAAATCTAAGTTCTATAGAGTAATCTTAAATAGTAAGTTAGTTAAAATTGAAGCTACTTTGAAAACATTTCTACTTGCTGTACTGGTAAGTTCTGAAAAGAAATTACAATTATTACAATCAATTATTTCAAAACAAGTTTATATAAAGTTGACGATACTTAAAAAAGGAGTTTCTATTGTAATGAGAAACTGTTGCAAATAACAAAGCTAGCAAGTATAAGCTATTAAGTCAAAAATATTCTAGAAATAAACAGAACTTGGTTTCAATGAATCTTACATTTATAAATCAACTAATTTTCTATGTTAGATATCATTTCTTGAACTTAATGATGACTAACTCAACAAACTTTATACAATGAAATAGAATAGCTACGCATTCAGCTAATATTAAAAGTTCAAGTTCAAAAGTTATAATTGTAATATTGTGCAAAATTTAGAAATATACAAATGCACATTTTTACCATAGTCTTACTACATATTTTACATACTTCAATTAGTCATAGCTTATAACAATATTAGCTGATAAACAGTTCATATTCAAATTAAAGTCTAATTCCAATCTTTACACATAAAAACACTTGTAAAACAGCCAGATAGATTTAGTAATCATTAAGTAAAGCTCAATACAGTGCATGATTAAAATACAAATCATATATTTTAAACACCCAAATATGGATAATAATACGTAATAAAAAGGCTCAAAAAAGATCTGGAAGCTACGAGTAAGTCAACAATATTTTAAAATAAGTTACAATACGCAAACAAATTCTTATATCAGTGTTTAACTGTAATTGATAGATAATATAATACAAAAATGAACAGAAAAATGAATATGAAAAAACACCAAATATGGATAAAAAAATAAAACGCAATTCAACGTAAACAATGTATCCACAACAATTTTCAGTTCAACATAAATATCATAAGAGTAATAAAGCATAAATAGCATCTAATATATGACACAGATACACGCAATTATAAAGTGTATATATATATATATATGATGAGAAACATCTAATAAACTGACCGGAATTAGTATTTGCAAGGAGTCTAGTTGCATACTGTTCTGCCAGGTTTGAAGTAAGGCCTGCAGCTCTGGCACTCTTCTCTAGGGCAGCTAAGAACAATAAAAACAAACATGAAATCTGATAGTTATTTATTTTACTTTGACATGCAATTAATGCTGCATATATTCAACATATATTGTGCATGTGTGTATATATTACTTCGATGTAAGTGTTTATTGTGTATGTTACTGTCAATGTACAGTATATGTGTACATTACTTCGATGGATATATGCGTATATTACTTTCAATATATATGTACATTACTTTCCAAGACTATGAAATACTACAAAGATAAATCTGCTATACAAAAGTATTTATTATCCAAGAGCATAAAATATTTCAAAATTACTGAATCAACTGATAATTTAAAAAAATTAGCTATCTAGAAATAATCACAGATTATACACTGACTACAATAGATTATATACAGTATATAATTATAGATTATGCAATGAGTATAATCATAGATTATGCACTGTGTATAATCATATATTATGCACTTGTAAATTTAATTGGTTAATTTAATAATGAGGTTTGCATTATGCAACTAGTCACACAATAATACGGGCACAAGTTTTATATACAATTCAGTGAGAATAGTATATTTATTGAGCTCAAGAGATGCATTAATATGTAATAAAAATGCCAGAATAGCAAACATTAAATGCCAAAGCTATATCAGTTGGCATTCGTATGAAATGAATCATTCATTTCTTGCATGCCCATATCAAAGTAAGAGAAAATAAAAGAAAAATATTTTACACTTGTAAAAATATCAAAAAATTGTATCAAATTACGTTTATCATCGATATGATAAAACATTACATTACAAATAATTAACTTTCAGATACTTTATTCTCTAAATTATTGACCAGAATCGATAAATGTGAAAACATACAATTTTAGACTATAGCATAATCTAGCATCAAATGAAACTAGTATACAATCATATGTGATTGTATAATCAAACTTTTGGGGAGATATTTATAAAGTTCATTTAATTTGTACACCTTTCTCAATATCTTTTCTCATATTTTCTGTTCACAAAGTTAATGAAAGACAGACAGATGGACAAACAGGACCGAAATACATGATACTCTATATAAGCATAAAAGTGTAAAATATACAAGTATATATTTTCAATACTTAAAGTATTAATTGTGGCTTAATGCTAGAAGTAGGGTTAGAAATTAGAATTAAGTAAAAATTTCAATGAAATCTATTGTCACATTTGCAATAAAGATATATCATTTTTAAAATAACAACTTGAGAATTGCAAGTGTTAAAAAAGTAAGATGAAAATGTCTTTAATAGTATTAGTTATATATTTATGATACCAGTTTCATATTTTATTGAAACAATAACTGTTAATTATTCTATTTTAACCATCAATAAACCCAAGCAAACATTAAGAAATCTGTATTACTAACAATCAGAGTCATTAATCAAATAATATCCATACACAATATTAAATATTCTAACATTTTAAATTATAAACAAAACTAAAATTAAAGGCAAACCTTGTGCCTTGCTGGCATGTTGTAACGAAGTAGGACTCGCTCTGCCCTGAGGCGGCACACCATGAGCAGTTTGACTTTGTGGTAATCCAGTTGGACGTGCTAATTTACTTACAGGCTTACTTGCCTTCTGACTCATTGTCAGATTATTTTATCCAATGATTAACTTACTAATAGGCCTATTATTACAACTCTCAATTAAACAGTAATTGATTATAAAATAATAAAAAATTTAATCAATGTTTAGTTAATCGTTGTAATTCTATGTATCTTATATTGTTAATGTTTAAGTCTATTATTTATATTAATGCTTAAGTCTATTTATTATTTATATTAATGCTTAAGTCTATTTATTTATTGTGTATATTTAACTCTATTTATTTAATATTTATATTAAATAAATATATATTTATTTGATGTTATATTAATCAAGGATTAGTTTCAATAATTATATTTTAATAATTAAAATATTTATAAAGCAATATAATCCGTATATTTATAAAGTTAATATATTTATTAAGCAAAGATAATCCATCAAATCTACCTATAGTGAACAATCTGAGTGTATTCTATTTTATCTAAATTTCTTTTATATTTTATTTATTTATATCTTATTTATCTTTTTGTTGTTATTTTTTGTTGTTGTTTACTTTATCGGATATTGACTAAATAGCGGATGCATTAATAATGTTCCTAAAATAACCACCCAGTACACAGTCTCTCTCTCTAACTATTTATTTTATAATTTACATTTAGAAATTGTACAGTTTATCTATTAATACACCTTTCTGTAAAACAAGTAATTTAACGAAGTTTTAAGTATAAAGTTACGATATTTGGAATCTGATGTTATTTGTATCAATGTCATCTAGAGAAATATTTCGACTGAGAGGGGTAGAGGATCATTGTTTTTGGTTGTAAGCCTAATAAAATATCAAATACCCAGTAGTAGGGTACCGTGAGTATATGCGGCCGTGGTCGAAATATCTTAAAATTGGGAAGTTTCCCCCCTAGATGACTCGGCCCCTCTGCCGCCTCTCAGCAAGTCAGTGCTCATTCCAAATTCTAAAGAAAGTTTTGTTCACTCATTTCTTAAACTACACTTTTGACTTCTACCTTTTAGGTCGTCAACACCGACCTATAATAATAACTATAGTTCTAATTTCTGTGGTCAGCAACTTATAACTCTTGATTCATTTTTATTAGTTGTTTTATATTATAACTAATTTATTTGACTTTTAACTAATAAATTAATCTAACTCATTAATTTTTGATTAAAAATAAATTTTAATTATCTACTTAATTATCCTTATAAAATATGTAATTATAAGACTAACCTATAGTTCATGTTTTTTTCTTAAAGTTTTCTCTAAAAGACGTTTTATGAATGTCTTTACAAAAGCTTAGTATACTCTAATAAAGCTATGGAAAGATAATTATTTGAACTGACTGAAGATTTAGAAAAATCTTCAGACCCCCCACTTCTACTACATGACCCCCTCACTTCCATTTTTAAAAAGACCCAGGGGGATCGACTTGACCTCCCAGTTCAAATTTAGCCAGGGGGGTTGAGTGTTCTTACATTAAGCCTTATATTATCTGCAGAACATATTAAATTTTCTCACCCCTCTGTGATTATAATTTTAGCTAAATTATTTAATATTTTTCTTAAGCTTGGATTTGTTCCTGACGATTTC
>JAQIXG010000514.1:0-31416 GCA_034700105.1 Oconnorella tubifera
AGTATTTTGAATTAACTGTATTCTAAATTGAGTTCTAACAGCTGTGAAAGTTCACCATAATTATTGTAACTTATTTTTGGTAGACTGAATCGAAGTTAGAATTAAACTCAAGTTTTCTCAGTTACATCATGATTGTTTTTTTCCTGTTTAGACTGTTTTAATTTATACTGAACAGGGGGGGGGGTACATTTACAAAACCTGCATGATACAAGAGTATTTCTTATTTCATTATTACTAAACATTGACTATATTCCATTATTTATTAGAGTATGATCAATATACAGATTGATGGTATTTCTATTGTCCCTAATATTTGTGCGGCGATTTATGCAATCTATTTTTCAATGATATCAGTTTTATGTCTAATGATTTATGACACTGTTTAATTATTGGAGTCATGAATTATAGTTTTCGTCAAAATTCTATCTCATTTAATTTAGTAACCATTCACTGTGGTTTAATAATAATGACAATATTCTGAGATTTTTTCAAGGATTTTATTATTTCATATTTTAATTTTCCTCAGTTTAATTTTGATTACGTTGTTTAATGATTTTTATGCAACTAGCAATGCAAGCTTGTTTAATGTTCTTGTGTCTATGAAATACAGTAATGTATATTGTTTCAGTTATTTTATGTATTTCCTGTTCTTCTTGTGGGTTTTTAACAATTTAACTCAGTTCAGTGAAATGTCTTAATCTTTCGCCTTCATATTATTTCGCCTAAATTATTTTTATCAAGAATCTGAACATATTATTATTGTACTTTTATATAGACGGTTTTTATAATTGTTTATCAAAGACCATGCTATTAAATATGATGAAAGTCAATCTTATTAATTTAACTTTTATCAGTAATCTCTATTATAATAGTAGGTAATTATTTTAAAAAAAAATTTATTATTGATTAGGCTATATCCTCCAAAGATTAGATTATTTAAATATCACAGACAATAATATTTTCTGTGATATTGAAATTTAAAAGAATTTGCCTATTGTTAGTAAAACGATACCTCATTTACTAACTAATTAACTTGTTTAATGAATTGTTTTTAATTATTTTCTTAACATGTTTAACTTTATATTTACTGTTTGTGTTTAATATGAAGATTTGAATGATTACATGGAACATGAAATTTTGAGTAGTTGCTCTTCTAGTTGCGAAACTATTTGTCTTTTTTGATATTTCTGTGCAGAATGTACCGTCAGTATCATATATTTATATGTATGCTGTTTGTTATCATTATTACTAAACATAATTATGCAGTTTTAATTTAATATGTATTTTCATATGCAAAATTTCATTCATAAATATATTCAGATTAAAAATGTTTCATGGAAGCCTAATTAAAACTAGTTGTATGACTAATTTAAGTACCATAATGATAAATTAAAATGTAAAAATGTAACATTGATTTCTTTGATTTTGAATGTATCCTAGTACAAAAAAAACTATTTGTTGATATTTTGTGAAATGGATATGTGGAAACTAAATGATGAATGAATAACTGACCCTAACATATTGTATACTAAATAATTCCGCTTAGGGAATGACCCTATCTGAATAAAAAAGCTTAATAGTGCTTACTAATAACCATTTGATGTAGAAATTATCTGTCGAGATACAGTTAAATGTCACTATCATTTTTATGTTTAATGTTTAATATTCCATTTAATTGAATAATGCGTTTTTTAATAATGTTTGTAACTAATGTTGCGATTTGAAAATGTCATTTTGTATTAACTTCACTTATAATATCCATCATTAATGCTTAATGTTTTGTACACTAAGCACTCATTAATTCTACTTTTATTGTATAAAAAATGATGTAGTCATTATTTTTTGCTTACTGATTAGAATAACTGTTGTTATCTCGATGATTTCTAGAAACAGCATCCGCAAGAGACTGATTCATAAAAGCCTTCTTTAGATATTTAATTTATTAGACTTATTATTTTCAACGATTATCACTTTTGTAATTATAATCTATATTAACCAGTTTTCATCATACATAATACTATTACGATAGAATATAATTTTCTTTTTTTAATCTTGTTAACCTGAAATAATATGTTTTTGCTATTTATTCTAACTTTAAAATTTACAATTGTATATTGAGCCAATCTGTTTCAAATACAGTGTTAAATATATAATCTAAATTTCTAATTGTTTCTACAGTTAGAAAAATTATTTATTTTACACGTCATTTTTACAATTTTTAATTTGAACTCACTGACAATTTTGCTAATTCATATATTTCACACTGCATCAGGATTGTTTATGAAAATTAATAAATGCTTCAATTGATACAACATTTTAAAGTTTTAATTAAAGTATCTCATTTGGCTTGTTGCAATTGATAAATAGCTTGAAACAATTTCTAATGTGCCTTCTGAAAGTTGAAGCTGAAATCTCAAATCATAGTACAATATAATAGTATTAATAATCTTTCAACATTATTTCTCCACATTATAATTGCTAAGAAATTGTAGTATTTAATCACCGATTTGGACATTGTTTACATTTTCTAAACATTTATACATTTACACAAATAGTTTTTGTGTCAAATAAATTTTTTAATATATAACATTGGCTATTATACGAGGCATTATGTGACAATGAAAATATAATAATATCACTTTTCATCACCTCAAAGATTCAGTTAAAACAATACAAATTAAAGCTAGTTTTATAGTTTGAGACCAGCTCTGATAATAATAAAATGTTGACTTCGCAGAACTTGACAGGAATGCCATTTCATGATACATGGAAACTGAAATAAACCATACATTTGCACTATGTTTAATGGAAAATGTATATACTGTACAATGTACATATCTTAATTATTACAAACAGAAAATATCTCAGCTCTTTTAATTTAAACGAAATATTTAGTAATTTAATTAATTGTAAATTTATTACAATTTACAAAAACACAACTTCAACAAAAGTTGCTAAATAATCATAACTTTATTTTGAAATTCTTGTGAGATACAAATGCATTATAATTTTAGTTTGATGTGGATGCAAATGCTATAATGACATGCTTTTTTTCTAACTCGAAGCTAGATGTAATTTATCTCAAATGCATCAAAATATTTCATGTAATTCTTTTCAATCAGATATTTGCTACTTACTATTACCGAATATGAACATTATTTCAATGGAAAGCCTCCGCAATATTACACTTTGTTGCAGATCAATATGTTTATCAATGAATTGTCTTACAGCAGTAAGATAATCACTTGTAAGAAACTACTGTAACAAGAAAGCTTTAACTTTTTTACTTCTACTTTATTTGACTGCATTACTTTTCTCAATCCATTACTTTTCTCAAAGCATTACTTACATTTAACGCAACGAAAAGGAGCACCATCACTGCATCGGTGACAAACCAAACCCTGAGCACAATAAAACTGGTCGTTGATTTCATCACACACTGCGCCCACTGGCAGATCTCGTACCGCTGTAATATAATTTGACTCGGAATTAAATTATCTTCGTCTAATGGTTATAGGATGCGGCAACCTTTTGTATTTCTGGAGACCGGATTATGCACAACAATTGCTTTTCTGAGATTGGTTTTTTGAATTAGAGTGTTGAGTATTATCATTGAGAAAATGTTCATCAATCATTGTCACCATTATCATCATTAGAAATAATAATCTTGGACTGTTTATTGACAGTTTTGATGAAGATATATTATCTCTATTAATCGATAGGCTCGACTGAAAATTATGATAGAATGAACGAATTATTTTTTTTTGTAAATTTTTACTTTTTTTATGTACATATTATATGTAGTGTAATTATATTATTTGCTGAAGAATTATGTTTCATGCATGATTTCTACGCTTGCTACATCTAAAGTATATTTGATAGAGATAAATAGAAAGGATATACAAAGTATATATTTCATATAAATAAACACAGTGTAGAAGGGATCAAATGTTCATCAAAGGAGATAACAGTTAACTGGTATGTATAGAATTCTAGCTGCCATTAAGAGAATTTATATAATATTGACAATTTATTGCATTTTTATATTAGACATTGAAAATGCTTTTCGTGACTTCTAACGAAAGTAAAAAAATATTAGTTTTTTTTATGAGAGCACAGTATCCTTCTCAAAATTTAGGCTAAAGACTAAAAGATCTTAAAACTTTTGAGTTCGATTTTTTCTCCGATCCCTACCTCCCAACTCTCAAATTAATATCAATTTACACTACTGATTTTGCCTATTGCAATCGTGATGATGCTATGTTATATAATCAGATAATCAAACATATATTTTCATTTTCTTCCCTAGCTGATAGTATCTTACCGTCTCTTCGGACACACTTTGTCCCCCCTGCGGCCCCCACGTAGCCATTAGGACAGACACAGTGATCGTCCACGCATACAGCTCCCCCCGTACAGTGATAGAGACGAGAGCAACCGCGCTCGTGTAGCCTCCCTGAAGAAAACAATACCTACTAATAGACTAAAACAGTCTTTTGCTTTTCAATTCAATTTATCAGACGGGCTGACAAAAATCATAATTAATTCATAGATAGATTTATCAAGTGACTGGACTCTTAATGTTTAAGCCTACATAAAATAGAATAAATCTGAAGATTAACATTTATTATAAAAAGCAATAATTTTATAATCAGAATAATATTCTCTGAAAAGTTTGTATTTAAGTTTGGAATATGAATCAATATTAAATAAATATCTTAAAAGAGTTATAATAAAAAAATTGGTTCATGAGAATTCAAGAATTTAGTGAATTAAATATATGTAGTTAAGAAAAGATAATACACAAGAAAATATATGAAACATATAAGCAAGCAATTGTGACAATTTAACATTACATTAATAGGCTTTAATTGCGGAATCATTGAGCTCATTACAAATGAAAACATGATGATTGCTTGCTCAACAATAGCACAACGAGATCACTGAATTGAAAGATGATTGCAAAAGATAAATAATTGAAGGTGAGTCTATTGACCAGTTGTACATGCTCTAAATTATGTACATTGCTTAATATGGATTAAATATTAGATGAATGTCACCTTTGCACTTTATGTCCTAATGTTGGCATCTGTAATACTATCAACTACTGTATTTTACTCGGGTGACCAGGATGCAATATTTCAAAGGATATTACCAATTATTACAGTCAATTAAGTTACTTCACATCACTGAAAGAATTACATTTGAGTCTCAAATATTTTTTGTAAATATTTTCAGTATTTTCGTGACTATTTTTGTGATTATTTTCATCTTGTAATTGTACACTTTAGTGTCAGTAATGTCTTTTTGAGGAGTTTTTTGAGAAAGGTTGGGTTACTCCTTGTAATAATCCATGCGATGGCCTCGGAGTATTTAACTTAAGTCTAAGTATAGTAACAGTTCCTGAGAAAATAACAGACTGTGTGAACTTTCTTTGCTATTTTATTCTTGACATTTTTTTAATCAAAGATATTATTATTACTACAAGAATAATACAGTCGAGACGTTACATTTGCGATATTTTAGGCGAACAGTCATTTGATCTACGTTCAGTTAGTTCGATACACTCATAATCAGTTCGGTCAATGATGTCAATTGATATAATAAACTTAAAGACATTTTAATGTTTTAGATAAAGTTGTTAATCTCATTGTTCACACGATTTTTTTATCTGTCATAATGAATGTCATAATGAATGTCATTCATTATGTTTTGTCTCTATTAGACAGAACGTATGTTCTGTTCTGTCTGATAGAGAAGTTGACATGTTTTATATATGATTTATTTTAATATAGGCCGACTGCATTGGTTATGCAACTGATAATTCCATTATTGGTTATTAACCGCTGGCATGTGCACATTGTGCATACCAAATCTTCTGTTTTCAAATAAAACTTCAAATCAGTCATTACCGATATTTAATTCTTATAACTTAAAGACTACAAAATCATTTTGTATTTTTTTAAACTTTCATTCAAGTTGAATTTTTTGTTAAATGTCTTATTTAGGATTAAACTGCTTACAATAATATTACAGATAGTTAATAAAAAAATTGTTTATATCATTTTTTGCCAAATGTTGCTTATCATGTCACTTTTCAGATGAACTCTATTTACTTACATGGCCTGCATGTGTGCTGATCAACCATCACACCGTCAATACAAACACATTTACCAGTTTCTTTTGAACAACCGACTTTATTTCTTGTATAACCAGTCACTGCAAAATAAAGCTGCTTATATTCTATTGAAAACAGCATAGGTTTACATTAACATAAAAGAAAATTAAATGCATTTTCTTTAAATATTTGATCAATTTGTGATCAAATTGGCATTTTTGATCATAAATCTATTGTGATTTTTTAAAATCAAAATAGGCATTGCACATTTCAACTTGATCTAGCAAAAACAATAAAATTTACATTAAACCATGTATCATAAGCAAACGTTAAAGAGTATATAATAAAACTAATGATTGAAATTCATTTTATAGATTGGATATATTTTCCTGTTTTTATTTTTCCATCCATGATTCTGATCAATGCAGGCCTGGCGTAGTACAGCAACAGTTGGAAATGCATTTAATTTGACGAGATTCGAGCTGATGTGACTCGCTTGGTAGAGCGCTTCTCGGACGCTGAGTGCTCTTGGGAATGAAAGCTTGCCTATCTGATTACAGTGAGTAGAGGATGATTGCGCACTCATTAGTTGTTATTGTGTCTGAGATTTTGTTGACTTAAGAATTGTTATATAGGTTCTGTATTATGCATAATATATCAAAAATAATATACAAAGCTGTGCTTTTAAGTTATTCATACTTTATAGTTAATATCATATTTCAAAATATTTTGACATAATAAAAAAAGATCGACTTTTAGGTTAAAGTTTCATTTTCTCTAAGTTTCAAAATATGATTATAATCAATTTACTGTAGTGGTTTGATTTCAAGTGACGTGTTGTCAATAATTTGATCTGGAGGTTATATTAATATTCTAATAGCTGTTAAATAAAACTGTTTAAAATTATAAATAGGCTTACTATCACTTGAATTTACTTTTTAATAGTATATAAGTTATCATTCTACAATTCTTTATTTGTCCCATATCATGCAAAAAATGTTTTCAAAATCTCTTTCAGGATTTTAATCAATGATTTAATATACGTGCAGAAAGTAGTTAAGCATTATTCAGGTGATGCGTTGTGATAAAAAACACACATCATGCAGCATCAATAAGGTCTAGCAAGAAAAGATTCGACTGCTGTAATCTTATAATCTTCTTATAACAGAGTTGTATTATTAAATTTTGAAAGTCTTGGCATTTAATCTCCTTCTATTAACTTTCTGTGAAATAATATTCTTTGCACACGTCTTTATATATTTGCCTTTAAATCTGAAGTGTACAAAGCTTTTTTTACTAAAAGCACATAAGCTTTACATCATTAATGTGATTATTCCTATAGCAAAATATACATGTTTAATCTACTTATAATATAATAATAATTTTATTCATATTTTAAATAATTTTGAGCAAATTCCAAAATACAGCAATCTTGCAACAAAATACAACTTGTATTTTATTTTCATGTTTTCGTACTGAGCGATAAACTTACCGCTGGGAAATATTTTATTCAATTTTTTATATTGACAATTTTTTTATAATTACTATTTATAAACGAAACAGTTTATAATTATTGATATGCACTTACTAAAACCGTTTATAATGCATACAGTACATCTCAGATGCCATTTTATGACATTATACTGTAAATCGCAATTGATTAGATCAGGTAACATATAGTTAAGGGCACACATTTCGAGAATGAATTTCATTAACATTAATATCAGTCCATAGAATCGTTCACAATGATTTGTCCTCTAGTGATTTAACAAAGAAAAACTAAAAGCTACCAGTAAGAAAAGATGACAAGAGTCATACTTATTACATATTTCATACTTTATTTAGCTTTCTTATACCATATCAAAGAGCTATAAATTTCAAGTTTACCATCTATCTGAAGGCACTTGTCTTTGGATGGATTACAGTGCTGTCCCAGCAGCTTTTCTCGATCAAGCAAGCAGTACATCCGGTCTGACGTCATCTTTCCCTCCTTGCAGTGGCATCTACCGTCAATGCAGTGCATTCCTTCGCGACAGAAATCGTTGCGTCGACATCGCTCGTGACCAATTTTGACTTAAAGTTCAAGTCGTAACAATTTGTAATTTAAAATAATATTAATTCAATTTAAAATGAACAATTAATCTATTTCAAATTGTATAAAAATAAATTTAATACAACAATGGATTGTTTTATTTCAAGTAAATTATTTTAATTATACATAATTTTATACAGAAATTGCATATTTTGGTATCGTTCAAAACATAAACAAATCTCTAGATTGTATTATATCTGCTCGATAAACGGGAATATTTTTTAAGTGTTACTTCTTACTATATTTCCTGTAAACGAACTACTCTTACTTGGAAGAGATTCAAATTGGCAAAAATATCTTCAAAGGCAGGCCTATTCAAATTCGAAGTAACAAAAGTTATTAAATCTATGCTTAAAATCTACAAATCTTTTGGACTGAATTATTCGCTCTACCCAGTTTATCATACTTTAATGGTACAAACTAAGAAGGCAATAAATATGACACTTTATTTTGTAAATCTATGTAAGAATACACTTATTTTTTCATGTAATTGCTTGAAAATTTCAAGAATTTTGTATCGTCTACTCAAGGTCATTGGCCAAGTAATCGAATGTTGCGATCAATAAGATTAACACTGGCTTTAATAAACGCATTTGATGAATCTAGATAACTACCTTCATCTGCAAGTCGTTTGATTTACTAATTACGTTTTTTTAAAGATATGCTGTTAGGTATACGAAAAAAAGTTGTTAATTTGAATGCGTTATTATATATGCTTCTTGAAATATTTCAAATTTTGACTAAAAATTAAATAACTATAAACTGAAGCTCCTTAATAAGAAATTAATTAAATAGAGGGTTAGTATTTTGTAGATTTCCGATCGAGCAAGTTTAGTTCGTAGTCATTTATTTTTAATAAAGGTTTACTAATTCAGTCTAATGTGTTGATAAAAATATTGATTATTGTTCTCATTTATCAATTATTATACAAGATGTTCATAGAATTTTTTATTTAGAACTTTATTTACTTTATTGTTTGTTCTTTACACGTTGAATTTCAAATTAGTTAACTTGAATTCTTAAACGAATCCGCTTTTTTACAATTGGAAACACAGCTATCCAATTAAAAATGTCGCTTTGCTACAGAATGCAGCAAATCAACGAAAATTTATGTGCAACATGTCTTCTAGCTAAATCATACGCAAACGTCATGAGACAATATGCGAATGCAGAAATTAACACATTTTAATAAATTACTTGTGAAATGGAAGAACGTCAAATAAATCTACAACTTAAGGACCCTGCGTAGTTTTATCGCTGAAAAACTGACAAACCGTTCCCAAATTTGTTCGGACTGGTCTCGTATCGAACTTATCGATTTGTAATCAACCGAGCTAACGATGAACGTCCGTGAGAAGGCACGATTCGATGCTCACTGTTGTAATGCAATTGCATGGGACGCAAATGCATTTAACTAGTACCATCATTCAAGCCTTAAACGAATCAGTGGCGCGCATAGCTTAGCACTAAGCTTCTGACTCAAAAAAGAGACGATGTAAAAAATAGAAACCATTTTCTGTCAGTTAGGTGCGTAATCGTTTCTTGATTAAATTACTAGAAAATTAGATTCGAGGTACCGTTGTCGTAAATATTCCATAAGCGAAAACGAGTTAAATTACGTAAGCATTATATTTTATTTTATTATTTTTATCATCAGTATTCAAAAACACTTGCGATTCAGTTTAATATTATGATTAGTTAACTAGGAAACGCTGATACACTAGCTATGCATAAAGATTTAGGACGTTTTAATTGAGTAATTTTTATTGCAAAAATTCATATTGTTTTATTGAAAAGGTGATGTGAAGCCTAATAGAAAGAGCAAATCATTACCACAATTCTCCTTGAAATTTTCTGCTGGGTATTTCAACATTTCTTGCTCCGGACAATTTACTGTACTTTTAGAACTATACTTTTCACTTTATGACTAAAGGTTAAACTAAATGTCTTTCTTGTGAATACAGAATGTTCTACTCACTCATAATGTACTCACAATTTTATTAGAGACCAATAAAGTTGCCCAGGGTCTATTTACGGTGATAATTAGATATGCTACTGAAGATCAGTGAGAAAATTGTGAAAATATGAAAGAGAAACTGACTGACCAGTAATGCACTGTCCGGAATAGAGTTGCAGTGAACGCATTGGATCACATCTACATTGACCATTATCACAGCCTTTAAGACAATATAATAGCAACTATCAGCATTGCCATTTTAGCATATTTATATTTAGAGTGATATTATTAAGTAACACATCAGTAAAGGCTTATGATATTATTAGTAACGATAAGAAAGAATGCAATCGATGCACAAAAGAATTAATAAATTTCGTCCATTTTAACTTAATGAAAAATAACAAAAAATGACTTCGTAATAGAATAATCGATACTACCTTCATAGAACCATAAACAAGACTGTGCTAGACCTCTGACGTCACAGTCTGAATCCTGGTGACAAGCAGTTGGAGAGGGAATGTTATGACGATTGGAAAACTGATCCCAGCATTGTACTGTAAAACATTCGACATGAATACAGTGTTAGCCACAAAGCAAATGTCATTATTTTTTTCATTTATTTGCTTCATTTGAGTTTATTTAGTGTCTAGGTCATACACTCATCGATTTTTATTTCTATTTGACAAATCATAGCTCTAATATTAGTCTGATTCATCTCCCTAGCCTTAATTATAACCGTAATAATATCAGCAAACAAATAGATGAGTATTTCCATACAGAGAGAGATTAATTACCGGGTAGTGGGTCCTATTAATGACAAAATTACATCTTGTCACAATCATAATATCGGTATCCAACAATTATAATCATTAATCTACACAATCTTTATCGCTTAATCATTTTTATCATCGTTTAAATCATCATCGTCATCATTGTCATCATCTTCGTTGTCATCATCATTGTCATCTTCATTGTCATCATCATTGTCGTCGTTTTCGTATTAATTCTGACACTTGTGATTTGATTAATTACCTGACATCTGTCATCGTTTTAATGAATATTTCTTTTTTTAGCAGAATTTCTTTCCACTCATCAGCATCAGCTGTATTTTAAGGAATCGTTATTAAAATAACTATAATAGTCTAGAGACTGCTTCATTCCGCTAGATGTATTTGTTTTTAAACGCTCTAATATTACTATTTTTAATATTTTCTATTATACAATTAATGATTAATATAATGTAATGTATGATTAATTAATATAATCTTTATGAAATTTCAAATTATAATAAATTTGCATAAAACTTATAAACTGTACAATACCTTAATTTTTACTGTAATTTTACATAGTTAATTTAACACTAATAATAGATTAAATTCTGAGTTATGTTCGCATTAAACAAAGTTTAGTTGTGATTCTGGTTTTTATTTAAATATAATAAACTCTTAAAAACCACGCAAATGTAAAATGAATACATGTAAAAATCAAAATGTTGCTTAGTTAAATATCGATTTCTATTTTTATGTATTGTGCACCGTCTTATCAAATAACGTCCCACATTTCTGTTCACGAATGATTGCATTCACCAAATTTTCTATCATCGTTTTTATTTTACTTCATAAAATATTATCAAACCTTAGTTTCTGTAAATGACAAAAAAAACATTAAAAATGTGTTAAGTAGAAATGCTCGCGGGTGTACTTAACGTTTCACACTTTTATGTTATTTCTAAATTTTGCTGTTACAAAAATCTTCCAGGAAGTACTTTCAATGGTAAATGACGTTGGTTCTCGTGTTCATTGACACGTCATAGCGCTGGATGCATCGCGTGCTACAAGCACAATGTAGGTGTTTCTCGGCCAGGATGGAACATAATGACCGAGTGACAGTTGTCCTCATTTACACACAATAATGCCTCGCATAAAATTGTACTGTCTGCATCATTATGTTGCGGCAAACTGTGATTTTTCTTTGAAAATGATTTGTTCATGAAATATAAATTTTTATGAGATATATATTAAGAATTTTTACGCGTTTTCATACAGTAAATAATTTTAACATGCTAAATGAGTTGGATTTTTACAGTTTTTAACCGGTGACGTTTTCTACGCTTAATTTTCTGAATAATTTTTACTCCTTAGAATTTTTTGAAAATATAATGAATGAAAATAATTTTTGCGCCGTAATACAAAATTTATAACATTATATTCAGAATTATATTTTAGATTTTATGTTCATTTCGCGATATTATTTTAGATAAAAATCTAAGCTACAACAGTTGAGGGTTTAATAATATGATGTCATGCTCAAGTTTTTCTTTCAAGATGATAAACGAAACAAAGCAACTCTTTTGAATCATTAAAATTGCAGTCATCATTATGCTACGCGACAAGACGAATATTATGTTTACAATCGTGACACAAATTAGTACAAAGTCTTTCTGTATTTTTCATTTTTTGTGATTTTATTGGTTTATATTTCAGTAATAATTGATTTAAATAATTTATATTTCGGTAATTTATATTTCGTTTTTTAAAAGTAAATTAAATGGCAAATATCATAAGAACTGAATTACTAATGGAGATAAAGGCAGGTTTTGTTTAATTGCACATGTTGAATTTTCGTTATCTTTTTTTCTATTTGCAATTAATGAAACATTAATTGCATAGGGTAACATTAATTGGATTATATTGCATTAAATATAATGTGTAATAATTATAATTGATACGTACCGATGTTGGCGAAAGTCAACGTGAATGAAGCTGCCAGGTTGACTTGCATCTAAAAAAACACAAAATCTATAAAAACATCCATGTAAAAAAATTGTATATTCTTTTCAAAAAATCTGCTTTGAGATCATCGCCGTGATATTGAATGATAGTCTTATTAGCTTTGATGGGACAACATGGAAGATTAATAGATTATCTGATCGCATTTTGTGATATATAAAATTCTTTAGATTTTTATGACAGATAAATTACTGATAAATTTATGAAATTGATCAATAATTGCCTTCAAGTTTACGATAATAGTAAACGATTGAAAACCTTGCTTATATAGGCCCTTAATATAAAAATATTATTAAAATATGTAAACAGAATTTTATTAATTATATATTCATTTTAAAAAGGATGATCAAATTTCATAAACGTTGATGACTCATAAAATATAGTAAATCAAGTAAAAAGATTGAAAGTAGCAATAATATCTAGAAGAAATTAGGCCTAAACAATTAGAAAATTCAAAGTAAAGAAAGTATTATTGAAGGAATCAGTGAGTAGAATGAACTATAACTACCACATATTATAATGTTAGGGGTAATAACAATCTGTGTATCAGAAGTTTAGTTTCAAGGCTGCGCCCTCAACTCAAATACGACTCATGTAAAGTATCAAGAAATCGCATTTAGTAAATTTATAACAGAATTCTTTATATATCATGTTGTAGAGTAAATGAACTAAGTTTATAAACTTTGTTAATTCAAAAATAGAATTGCATTAGAAAGTAGGCCTAAGCCATTCTTATCAGAATAAAATCAGTGATAAGTTAACAAATGATGAATCTTATCCTCAACATCAAACACCATCTCTTTGGAAATTTGTTCTTAGGATTATTTTGATTCAGGGCCTGGAACACTACTGTAGAAAGTGTATTGGCAACATTGGAAACTGCGCGTTGAACAAATGAACAAGGAGATTTTGATGAAAAGATACAGCTTAATTACTACAAATGAATGAATAGTTTATAATTTTATCCGTGATTAATGTCATTGTCATTTATTATTTTCGACATTGCGAACGATGCTATTTAGACACTTCAACATTACCTATTTGTATTGTCATTTGAGTTTCAGTAATTAAAGTTGCTAATTTTATGATAAAAACTTAAATAGAACCATTGGAAGCAAATTTAAACGTAGGATTTTACATCAACACCCCCCCCCCAATCGGTCACGGGGATTCCTCCCTAAAGTGTTTGTGATTTTCTTTTCCTTATGTGAGGACACAAAAACTACAAAAATATTGTAAAGATCGGTAAAGATTTTGTGAGGACACTTTTAAAACTACATGCAATTTCGTATTTCTAGCCATTAAGAATCATAACTTGTCTAAAAACTGTTAAGCTTTAAGGTTCGTTTTTTATAAAAAAAAAATCTTGATGATAAATGATAGCAATTATTAAACCAAATAAAATATTTTAAAACGTTCATTTTATCGAAATAAAACTATAATAGTATACAACCGAATATTAATCGGATTATGATTTTTAAATTAACATTAAACCGTTGTACTTAATAATGGCACAATGGTCAAATTTTGAATAATAGAGTGACTGACGAGTACATTATTTTTAAGACTACTGAAATAAAATATCTTAATGTATTTTATTGTAGTTATCTTAATAATGAATGCAATATTAATAGTGTTAATCTTGATTAACATTGTTCATCAATGTTAACTAGTTATTTCAGATAAGAGTGGCAAGCAAGGGGTATATGGGGGCTGAACCCCCTCCTGTCATTACACTTTAGGTGTTTTTTGAAATTTGCAGTGACCAAATTCCAATTAAAGTCGCATGCCCTCAGATCCTCTGATCCACAGGCCTCTGCCATATGGGCTACAGAGGGCGCCCTGTGAAGTGAATCACAGAGATTTAAACGTGAAATAACACACATAAAACAATATAAATGCATTAAAAACATAACGCATTACCAAACGATGCGATTAAATTACAATTATTTTTCAATTGTTGCTTTTCTTATAATTTGTTTTTGAACAAGTAAAGTTTAGATAATTATAATTTTACTTCTTTTAATCTAGCCGAGTGTGAAATCAAATTACATTTTCATTCAATTTCTGAATAAAGCTACACGTTGTAGCTGCGGATATTAAACTCACGGTGATGAATGAGTTGGGTAATCTGTACCGGAGATTATTATTCCCGTTGAGTGGTCGTATTCTGCAGATATACATTTCAATTTCTCATCATATTACGTGATAAAATACGATTCAAATTTAATATCATAACAATTTATAGCTTTAAATTAATCTGGTTTTCATAAAGTTTATATAAAAATAATTTTTTAATACAATTGAAGATGGATCTACAGTTTCAAGTGCGAGAGGGGCAAAGTTTTTTATCCATCAAAAAATTTGACAAATTTTTTAGATATATTTTCACTGTTGACTAGGAACATTTTATCAATAATGAGTTGACGATAAATATTAGTAATTAAAACAAACTAAAGTACTGTCATAACGTTAATTATGATCGAAATACTGCTAATAGAAAATAAAACGGAAACAGTATTTGGATCATGATTCTTTAAATTTACATTAAATTACTGAATACTGAATGTCACGACAGTCAAATTTTGAATGAATCGTGTGACTGACGGTTTGATTGTTTTACAAAATTACTAAAATAAAATTATGCGAGTGCTGTTCGTTTATTGAAATCATGCGTCAATCAGCCGCAGGGTTCATATTAACAGGAAACCAATAAAATTGAATATATTTCTCACAGCATGTAAGTTGTAGAATTTCTAATGATTTCTTCTCAGGTCAAACCTCACCAAAACGCTTGTTTATTATGTAGAATAATACTGTTGATATTTACTAGTATTTCTATTGATTTATAATTTACTATTATTATTGAATTGTTATTTATTAGATGAATGTGCACAATGTGATTATTTCAGCAAAACAACCTATGTCGAGTAAATTGATAAAACAATAATTATTAAAGAATATGAAAATAAATAATAAACTTTCTCCAATACATGGTGTGTTTTATATTTTTGGCAATGGTCATTTGACAACTGACAAACGGGGATTTTCATCTTCATAATGACAACTTCTGAGTCTTAAAATAGATTTTCTCTTTTAAAATGTCTCTGTCTTCAGTGACTTTTATATAAAGACATGTTTATATAAAAGATAATGAGCAGCATCAGCCAAGATATTACTTAGTTCATACACTATATTGTAACAAACATTATTATTAAATGGAATCACTAGCAAAATAATACTAAAAACGAATAGTAAAACAAATGCAATTAAAACACATTTGATTGTTTTATATGTTACTAAAACTATGTTTTCTTTCATGCTAATTATAGAAATGAATTAGTTTGACTTTACAGTTTTGATTGTTTTTGTGTTATCATCTTATTTATTATAATTTTTTCTCTATTTCTGTTTAAATTTTAATTATTGGTCTACTATACGCATTATTAGGCACTTGTTCATTCAATAATCACAGTGCACTAATTATAACGACACAAAAGATCAGCAAGAAAGAACTGAGCGCCCTCTGGTTCAACGATAGCTTGCATTGATAATGATATTATTGTATCTGGGAGACATCGCGTCTAGTTAGCTTTAACGAGCTTCGATAAATACACGTTTAGATAATGCGAATTTGTCGGGCGGCCCGTCGGACGCTTTATTATAAAAGAGTATAGCATGCAGTAAGTGTATTTGAGGACGACAGGCGACTTTTACTGTGCTTCAAAAGTTTCGCGACTTTGTCGGGAGCTAAATGCTCCCGAGAAAGCATTTAGTCGCGACAATAGCAATACTAGCTATCGCAGTAAATGTCGGGAGCAATGTTTATATTTATAATAAGCGTTTGTTTTCCTCAATATTTCAAAACGTCGGTAATCAAATCAAGCGACTCGAGATGAAAGAGAAATGTTCTTATATTTCTTCGAATCGCGGAAAACTTTACAAGTCTAACCCCCGACAATGCCTCCGATTAAGTTGTCAGTTTGATGTTACCCAACCGGTCTTTAAAAGCCCTGATCTGAACAAACAATGTTTTTTAGCAGCGTTTGTTCCGTTTCGTGATTCAAAGAGTTTCGGGTCAATCTATGCTAGTCAGAAAAGTATCGAGCTTTTGCGACTCCAAGAGACCCTGTCGAGTCCTTCAGGGACTCCAGAGATTCTCCTACAATACTCCCCTGGTCCGTTGCTGAGTTCAAGGAACAACGATTTCTGTCCCATGTTTTTTTGTATTACATTTAAAACGTCAGCGCCATTATCGAGTCCATTTGAATACGCAAGCTATTAGAATTAAATAATTGCATTAAATAATTCAGTTATAAATGAGCAGCTAAAGTAGCATTTGTCATTGTTTTTGCAATTTTTCGTAATGACTTTAATTCAATCAAAATAGTTCTTTACAAAAATAATCTTGATGTTAGTTTTTATCTTAGTCAAAAATCCAGTCATGGGTGTATGTGTACAAATTATATTAGTACAAAATAAAGTAATTGCATGTTACATATTTAAATAATTATCAGATTAAACAGTATATTTATAGCTACAAATTTTAATAGATTTCATTATTTTCCATCTAATCAATATTATGCATTAAAGTGGCAGTATGAAAAGTATCATTGGCTCTTTGTAGGCTGCATTGGTTTAGACAGATTGCTGCAAACTAGCTGTAATGCTTGTAAACAATCATGATCATGCTCCACTATTGATTGCACTCAATATTGCTTTTTATTTCTTTACAATAAACCTTTCAATCTACCGACAGTATCCATGTTAAAACACCATTAATGCAGCAAGTTTATTGTATTTAAAATCAGCTAGTCACTCGTAATATTGACCGCAACATTGTTTAGAATTTCATTTGCAGTCTATCCATATGAAATTAGTCCTGCCATGCTTCTATAACGTACTTCTGTGGCTATCAATGAGAAAAATCTCGATGTAACACAACTTGAGTTACATAAAAACAGTGAAATAGATTTTGATACAGATGAAAGGACTTTATTTAATTAATTAGTCGTTAGTTCAGTTCAACAACATAAGTGCTAAGATTGCTTTTTGGAAAATTACTAATTGCAGCACTGGCTAGCAAGTAGTTTTTTATTGCGGCAAAATAACTTTAATCATTTATTATTAGAAATGTATCATGTGCCAAACTGAGATAATCAACTATAGGTTTGAATTACAAAGTATTACAAAATGAGTACAAAAGATACTAAAATTTTAAATAAACTGTGTTGTAATGAGATGGAAATAGTTAGATTTAACTTTTAAAAATAGTTTTAAAAGTTAGATCTAATTCTAATTAATTAGATGTGCTTTACACGTAAACTATGCAGAAACATAATAAATGTTTGTTTTGAAGAAAAGAGCAATTGCTGTTTTTACAAGACCTGAGAATCTGCGAATCTAGAGATTACAAAAGCCAGAAATAATTGGTATTTATTGCTCCAAGTAGTAAGCCGCTGACTTTAATTTCCAGCAATGCAACCGAGAGTTGGGTAATATACTCTATCAATTAGTCAACCTTTGCTTGTTCAGTATTACAGTCAGATGTCACCGTAATGAGCATAATAGTAACGGATCTGTGCTCAGAATATTCAGCGTTACTCAACTGGATTAAAGTCGTGTGGTTACAAATCTCAAAGAAAGCAGCATGCAGGCATTTTGCAAGATGATGCAATGTCACCTGTTGTACTAAAGTATTAAAGACCCTAAACCAGCGTTGTGTAAAGTAAAATTATAAAAAAGGAATTAAATTATGGACTTAATCGTGTCTTTTGTTAGGCTTATTATAGAACTTTGACTATGGAAACAGTAATTCTCGATAGATACACTATGTATTAAACATTGATTATGTGTGTTTATATGAAATGAATCAGTTGCGTAACCAAAAATTGACCAAGGGATGATTTTCTTCAAAAATTTACTGATGACCTTTTAAAAGTTATCTCACTCACATTTCTGTGCACGCTATTACGTTAATAATTAAATTACAGTGAATTAAGTAGACTTACCTTAATATCAGAGTTTCTGAAGCAGCATCAGAGATCCTGAATAGTTGTACAGCCAGCCAGCTTAAATTATATCCACGAATCTTATACAGTATGCATTATATTCAATATTATTATCTCATTTGGAACAATATAGAAATTATATTAGTGCTGTATCATTTTAATGTAATTTAATTAAAATCCATAACAGTGGAAGCAAATTTCAGTAGTTAAGGTTGGAACTTTGGAAAAAATTACTTCAGTTAATTTATTCAATAAAAGGTATTTGTAGTAAACTTGTTTGCTGAAATACAAAGTCACTTTATAACTATTTTATTTAAATTTTAAAAATGTTAAAATTCAGTGTAGCTAACTTTAATTTGAGACAAATTTATTGAAACAAAGGACACAGCAAAATTTATTTCACTACCTTCAATTCCCCCCTCAATATTTTTACAAGTATAACTATAAGATTAACTAAATATTGTTTAAAATTATAAATAAAGTTTGTATGCAGAAGAATATAAACCTTATATTCTTCTTTTCATTCGTTTCATTTTAAAGAGTTTTATAGCACTTTTCAACAGAACTTTCAAGTTTTAACCTACTCCGAGATTGTGATTCAATATTAATTTTCTCCTGAAATATTGAAAGTTTAATGAGGGGGGGGGGTGTCCAAAATACAAATATTCTCATATCTCCAATTGTTATTATAAAACTTGATTCTCCAATTCTCCAAGATTTGTTAAAAATATAAAGAATAAGAACAATGAAGATTCACTGAATAAATCATGATGTCTTCAGAACCAGATATAAAAAGAAAGGAAGGGAGGTGTGGGAGGGGGGGGGTGAGAATAAAACAATTTATTGCACCAAAATGATAGCAAAAACATGTTTCTAAAATTATTATTTCCACATAGTCAACCCACACGGTCCAGTAATGCCATGAATCAATAATAATAATCGTAAGAGTTTTAAATTATATAAAGTGTCAGCAAATTCTTTGTTTAAAAGTAGTCAAAAACCATAATAAAAAAGCTGCAAACTTAATAAATGATTCAAGCGTTCCGTTAAACTAGCGGTTCACAACCTTTCTCATGCTGTGACCCCTTGTTAATATTTTCTAAGTTGTGGCGACCCCAATGATAACATTTTAAAATTGTGGCGACCCTAACACAACTATTTGTTATATTTTTTGGTCAATATTTTTAAACTTCAATTTGCAAAAAATATAAATAAAATGTTTAGCATTACATTTTAAGTGTGTATTGTGCAATGTACATTACATGTACATTACATGTACATTACATGTACATTGCACAAAAAAGATGTTTTTAATTAAAAAGATTAATTCTCAGAAGGTCTCAGGCGACCCCTGAAAAATTGTCAGGCGACCCCAGTTGGGGTCTTGACCCACAGGTTGGGAACCGCTGCGTTAAACAATGCCTGAATATATTTTCTCTATATGAGTATAGAAGCCAAAAATAAAAAATGAAAGTCAACATGTTATTAAATCCTATATTAAATCCTATAGGCCCTATGTCTCACTTTCAAGCGTTCTATCAAAAAATATAATTATTGTCACGTTGCGTCTCAACTCTATCATCATTATTCTGCAATCACATCACCGCGGCTTCAGTAACTTTAGCTTAGCTCATCAATAATAACGGTATAATTGAAATAAAAGTTGTTTTAATATAATAGACTATTCGTAATTAATGTTACATTACCTATGTATATTGATTCTATGCTATGTACATACACTCAACGTGTTTGATGATTCTAGCTCAAACGATCTGCTACATGTTCTTGGTCTCTGCTATATGTAAACAGAAATCTCTGCGATGCAAAATACAATATACTACCGGTCAAAGCAGCCATATTTAATAATACACGGCTCTCCCATTTTGATAGAGATTAAATATAAAAGTCGACCGTCTCCTCTCATTTCTTGTTCTAATAAAATCTGTAGATACCGGATTGTCACCTGTTTTGTTCTCAGTCCCAAGTCATTGCGTCTGTATTATTTATAATGGCCAAAATCATCTTAAATTTATAAATTTTAGATTACCCGCATTAATAATTGCAATGATTAACGATTACAATTAGCTTTAGAAATAAATAAGTAATTGTAATTGGCAACAGAATTTGTGCTATGTAGTTTAATCATGCGAACTCTTACTTCAAACACTAAACATAAAAGGATACTTCTAATAGAACACAAATTTTTAAAAGTTTAGTTAAATCCTGTACATTTTTTTAGAATATTTTTATTATATAATTTAACTTCAATTAATGCAGAAATAGCATAGTGACAAAATAATGCGGAACTAGATCTGTTTTGGAACTAATAGTTCTACGTGTGATCCTAAAAAATAACTGCAAAAATCTCTAACTTTTGGATTTGTGACAACGCCGCAGCATTACATATTGGCGACAAGAACATAAAAGCAGATTTGAGACTACTGTCTCACGGAAGCAGTGTTTCCACTATGTTTCCCGAGATTAAATTATCTTTATTAGAAAGTAATAAAGATTTTTTACCTGATAATCACTTAATCGAGAAATTATTTTATAAGCGCAAAATTGTTTTCATTATAAAAAACAATTTTTTTAATTTCAATAATTATTTAACATTCTTTCCCTCTCAGAGCAACCTAACATATTTCGCGGCTAATCTCTACTTTTTTATTTTAGTTGTTTAATATAATATAACATTTCAATACAACGTTTTAGAGATTATAGTTTTTCAACTTTCACTCTACCTGGTAAATAGTATAAGCGCTTGACAAAATGCGATTTACTTGGCAATATGAAACGCTTTTGAAATCCTCGAACGTTCCCATGTGCTAGCTAGAACAGCAAGCTGTGAATATTAATGCAACAACAAATCTGTACTGACGTGAACACAAATTACAAAGTTACGTCAAGTAAAATAACAAAATAAAACTGTCATTAAAATAATTTCATCTGCGAAATTTTCATTTGTATTTTCAATATTATTTTTAAACATAGTGCATCTTGGTCTATTGAAAAGTCATCTTATCTTTGTTGTTATAGATTGGATGCTGATAATATTTAACAGGCAATTATCAAGTTATCATTTAAAGGATAAAAAATAGGTAACATATGATCGAAACCACATTACTAAGAAAGAAAATCAAACGTCTTAAAAAATGATCATAACAATAAAATAAAAAATTTAAAAATAAAAGATAATTTATCAATTTTTATACATAGATTTATATACTTGTTAATTTTGCTTAAAGCCAAAGTGGTGTTTAACTGTAAAGAATAAACAGTAATGATATCCACATGACTCAGCCGCAGTTGAACCAAACGACTGCAGTCGAAAATGAAAACACAACAGTACTTGGTGCAGAAATATCACTGGATAGGTCTACTGATAGCTTACTTGGATCATTATTGGTTGACGAACGCAGTAGAAGAGATTTTTCTACAAAGTTGCTGAGTTCAGCAATAATTGTGCTTCATGAACTGACGTTACCAATGAAATTTTCGAATTTTGGATTAGAAAAGGTGATTGCCAACATCGTGATGATTTTAAAACTTGAAAGAATATATTCTGATAGAAATCAATTAAATTTTTTTCACGATTATATATATTTAACTGATGCAAAAGTTTTACGCTAGCGACTGCTATATTCGCCGTCAAGCATCAGTATTTAATGTTGTTTTGTATGTTGACTTTCAGCAAATTCAAAATCAGTAATTTCTGGGTTATCATTTATTCAATTCATCTGAAATTGTTAACAGAAAAAGTTTCATAAATGGTAATCATTAAAACATTAATATTTAAGTTACCGAAATAGGCCCTAAATTTCTATTGACACAGATCACAGATATCGCTAAATATTTTAATCAGCTACTGTTCAGAGTGAAATAAAAAATGTGACCTTTAAGAATAGTAATGAACGGTTTGATTTGTGATATTCATCATTTCTGATTCAAGCTGCTTAAATGGCTAACTGTTGGCTCGTACTTGGGCTGTCTTTCACTTCTTTAATCGTTTTTACCTGTAAGACCTTGACATTTTGACTTATCATTTTTTGTGATTCACTTTTTAAAATAACTGCTGTCCGTCCTTAAACTGGCTTTAATTGCTAGTGCATTATTAATTAAAGTGCATCATTTTATAAATGAAATAAGAAGTTCAATGTTCAACTGCAATGTATTTCAATAATATTTAGAATATTTAAAAATGTATTTAAAATTGATGATTAAACGCGTGACTTGACTTCCATACATGAAAGTTTGTTAGGAAAATAGATGTAGGAATAATGCAGTCATAAATCACTGAAATCTAATCTAAGCTTCTTTGAATAATTTAGAAGATGCATTAACTTCGGCAGATTATCTGAACAATACAGTTTCAGAAAAACAAATGGAAACTCGTTTTAAAAATAAGTCAAAAATATATACAATATCCAAGACTTAAATTAAAGAAAAACTAATATTAAATTGTATAAAACGGTCAACAGAAAAAATGAAAATGAGAATTACAAATAATAATTAATTTGTAATGTTAGTTTTATGTTCTAATGCCATGAGGCACATTTAATGTTTATTGCTTCAAAACATAATTTTTCTAATCATATTTCTGAAATTCATTTCATCTATTTAAAATGTGCACTTTATAATGGTAAATACTTGAATTGCATCCGAAAGTTTATAACTTCAAACAATTTTTCAATACTTTTAATATAAACTTGCGCACTGATATTGTTCCTTTGGAAAAGGTCTGTTTTCTACACGATTTTTGATGCAGTTTTTAACTTAATCAAGAAGATTTTGTATTAATCCTTTTTGCAACTGAGTGAATTTTTCTGCCTGTTCGTATTTCTGTTAACTGATTATTTTCTTTCTGTATTTTTATTGATTGTCTTAAATTGAAAATTTTCTGATTGCAAGAATAAATAATCAAATAAACTTTATTTCTGAAATCTAATTTTAATTAGGAATAAAAACAAAAAGGAACAAAGGGCTACCTTTATAAATATCCAAACCAAATGCATATTTTCATCAAACTGAATAGCTTATTCTACAAACTTTCTATGAGATAATTTTAATTTAGTAAAAGTTCTTGATTATAATCTCTATGTATTGCAGACAATCTATCGATTATATTATAAAACTTTAGTGCTGCTGAATAAGAAACGAACAAACAGATCACACCAGAAGCATAATATTCGAAACAAGATCATAAATAATAATACTTATTGCAACAAAGAATTATTGTGTGAACGGCTTGTCGTTTTAGGTTGATAAATAAGACGCGTCTGAACTGCACTTGTTTCTGCATCTTATTCTTTCTTGTTACGATTTTAATCTCTTTTTCAATTTTTTCGTTAACTCAATGAATATTCCGTACTTTTAATTATATTATAGCATCAAAATTATTGTAATTTCTCGTCATTTAGTTTCTCATTCCGCCTCTTGGTACTACATCACTACATCACTTTCTCTATTCTTTTGCATTTTCCCTTGCTCTCTCTTACTGTAATATCATTCATTTGCGTTTGCCGACAATGCACTCAGCATTACACTATCAAGGGCTTGCTGATATTGCTTCAGAACGAAGGAGCATTGTAACATTTTGCTTCGAGGGACTCGAGGGATTAAGAATATGAGTTCTTCGATCCGTGCAAAGTGCATTCAAGTAAATGTAACAAATTCCCAAACAGAATATAAGCTTTACTATAATTAGCGCAGTAACTATTCTCATAGTAATAAATAACATACAATTTTGAAAATTAAATTAGGATCAATGAAATTGTAGATAATTATTTAAAATACAAACTGTAAACAATTATTTTAAATACTTAATAAGCATTAATTAAACTTTAGTTAAATATGGTATTATGTAATATAATGATATATACCATAACAATATGTATATGTACAGAAAATATGTACTACGAATATGAAGACATGTACCACGTATATGTACGTGGTATCATTATATTATATCTATAATATAATGATACTACGTAATGTTCTTTATGTAATTAAACAAATTATTACACATTGTTTTATGAAAATATGGCAAATTTAATTAAAAAGTCGATAATAAATTCGACTATGTTGAAATAAATAAAAAAATGCACAAGTCATTTTCGATAACTCTCTCGCTCGATATTTTAATAGACTTATTAATTTTCATAAATATTAATGTTCATTCAAATTTTCTTAAAGTATTTGTCCGCTTAGTATATTTCTCATTATCCGCTTTCATCATCTCTAGTGAATCATTTCTTGCACGCAACATTATTATCATCAAGCGCTATCTAGTATATATCTCTATAAAAAATATTGTGCGTTAACCGTGAATGTAGCATTTTACTGAATTCAACTGCATTGAAATAATAAGCTTGATAATAAAATGACAACAAAACATTTATTAGTCGCCTACAAACTCGTCGCGATTTCAAGGACTATAAACTTTCTTTAACGATTAATGTGCGAGTTAAATCTCTTTATCTACCCCTCGAGACTAAAGGCGTTCCAGACATTGTCCATCAACGGTGAAACGGACGTTAAACGTTTTCCTCGATTCGATAACCGATCCTCGTCTTCATTGCTTCATGAAGTATGCACTTGGTCAGCTCTTATAAATGGCTGCGGCAGACGTGCGTGTGCTTGTACTTGAAGCCTTCAGTTTCGTTGCGTATTCAAGAAAATTGCCTCTCAGTCTTCCGGTCGACTTAAAACTGCCGGAAAAGCCAACCATTAACTTTCGGTCGATACTGAGCGGTTGAATGAACGCTTCCTCTACTGCCTTCAGCTGCATGCTTCTGATCGTCGTGTACATGAGCGGACATGAACCGACAGGAATAAGTAATGCCATAACATGCCTGGAGGTCGTGAAAGTAGAGTTTTAGAATTTTCGGTGATTTTGTTAATATTACGTTTGAATACAATTGCGTAAAATGCATCATTAAATACAGAGAATAGCATGTAAAATGCGGCACGAAAAAGGTAGAGAAACCGTATAAAATACAAAATCTATGTGCATAAATGTGAAACAATGTTTATTATAAGTTCAGTATACAATGTGAATGTTATTCCAGTAGGAATAGTAGAACAATCCAAAGGCAAACAGACAATATTATCAACATGACTAAACGGACCAAATGGATATAAATATATACATACACGGAATTAATTTTCAGCATACCAATTCTACTTGTAAATAGTAATTTATAAGTAGAATTATCAGTTTAGTATTATTTTCGAAATATATTTGTTTTGGTTGATTGAAAAATAACTTTCGAGTATATTTAGACAAAACGTGTGGTAATGATAAATCGATGCATCCTATTATTGTAATACGACTGCTAACAGGAGAGTACGTAATTGTATATTTGTATTTAAGTACATGAATTAACACAGAGTATGTTATAAGATGGACATTAAACTTATACACTAGCGGCTGGGCTTTCCTAACGCTCAATGGCTCATCCATAAATCAACGTTATATTACTTTCAATGTTTATTTATCTTGCTGAATATACTAAATTTTGAGTAATATTATCGGTCGACAATTTTTTTAGGAATGACTTTTTAAAACAGTTTTAAACTCTCTCCAATGAATCTAATTAATTGACTTTGTAGCCTACATCGTTGCTTGATGTACTTTGTACATCGTAGCGCAAATTTTACCCCATTAACTATCAAATCTATATAACGATACAACTTAAACGATAAATCTAAATTTGATCCGCTGAAAAATTGCCATGGCAGTCACGAACTGTTCCGGTTTATAGGGTCATTCGTGAACAGTGTTTGAGCTTAACAAGAACACAGCACATCGTCGTATATTTCATAACACGGTCACACTGGCTTATGTCGAAGGCGTCGCGTAAAGATGGATCGCTGTCCGGCTCGTTTCGCTGATCCCTCTATATGCGCTCCAGCAGATTTCGTGATATCTAGCAGTGAACGCTACATCATGCAAGTATTAGATCCGTCAATAGTTCATAAATCTCGTCATATTGCAACTGTAAATCTCGATGCATCTAGTTATAATACTTTTAAGATGATGCATTGTGAGAAGAATATTGTTCAAAGGGGAATGTTATTAGTTTTATATTGTCATTTATACTCAGTAATTAGTCATTGTTTTAGAGTTTTAATAATTTCTTAGATAATGTTTTTAAAAATTGATATTGTAATAATATCCTTTCTTTAATTTAATTAAAAGAGACATATTTATATATGACAAAGTGTCGGTATTATGCATTAAGTTGAGTTGCGTTATATTAAAGTAGAATATGTAATGCACTTAATATACTACAGGTTATCTTCTTGAAATATTATATAGTTCTTTATATGTATTTATATGTGACAAAAGAAGTAACTGATTTTTTAATGCATCAATCTGCATGATTTGCACTGTATCTGGTTTTTGTTATTTCTACTTTATTATTTATAGCCTATGTTTGTTGAAACTGCTGCCCTGCAAAATAAAAATTTATATATGATATATTTTGAACATCTTGTTACTAAATAGTCGTTAATTAATAATTTAATATATAAATAAATATATTTATTTATTCATTAACATGAATGATGCAATGCATGGCTATGTTGAATTATGTATCCATTTGTAGTAGGCGAGTTTTTCTTTGGCAAGTTTCTTAATAGACGAGTTGATCTGATTTTGCAATGCATTACATTATTAAATATTAATATCATTACAATTATCCTGATTAAATCAGGATATCATTACAATAATTATATCTTAAAGTAATTTTTAAAATACATCAAAAAGCGTTCTGTAATGCAATATTTTAAAGTAAAACAATATAAATTATATAATCGATGATGTACTTTTTAATTAAGACTAAAATACGAAAATTAATCAATTGTTTCACGTGTTGATTATAGAGAAAAAATGTTATAAGTAAATTAGCGGCTATTTTGTCATCCGAATAACTTTATAACTTGCTTGCCGCTATCGATTGAAAATTATTCAATCTGACAAAACTGCAAAAAGTTGGCAGATTGAGTCAGATTCTTTATATTGATATATGTAAATAAATTTTGATAAAGTGGTTGGTGTGAATTGTATTTAATTCTGATTATACTGACATCACGAATGTACATACATTATGAGATTTAATCGAAAAGCATATTATTACATTTTAAAATGTTATATTTTATGAATGTAAGATAAATGATCAATATAATTATTTTATTTATTTTTATTGATACATTTATAACATCAGTGTAGAAGATACACCATCTAAAATTCTTCGCAGTATTTTAAACTCTTAATCAATAACTAAATTAATTTTTTCGAATTTAGTTTGTCAAAATCCAGTTTTGTATTCTGTTTAAGTTTTATATTATATTCAAGAGAGCTGAATACCGTTTAATGCAATTAATAGAAATCACCCAAGTGACTCCAGAGCGAATGCTAATGAACCTAACATCGACAGAAAACAAGTATACTGTAGTTGTGTATAAAAACTTCGATAAAGAAATATAATCAAAAAGTATAAAATCGGATTCTACGGTATTTAAATTGATATTCAATCGCTCAGTAATCAATAAAATCGCGTTGGATGACTTTTTTGCAATTGTGTATTTTTTACAGAAAATATGTACCAATAGTGTTTAATGTCGAAAAAAATAACACAGTTTTAATTTAGGTTTAATTTTAAACTTTAATATAAAGTAATGTAAATAAATATTTATAATTTCGTTCGTAGTAATATGCATATGCATACAAAATGAAACATATATTACACTGTATAAGTATTATGCTTTATGCTGTATAAGTATTATGCAATTATGCTTTATCGCTATATTTTGTTAAGAAAATTTTGTTTAAAATTTTTGCAAAATTGTTTAATTTTGACTAGGCCTATACTGACATTAAATATTAAGTCAATCAATTCACAGTAGTAAGTTATTTTTGTTGAATCTTGTTAGATACGATATTAAAGCATTTGTTTTAACTGTAAAATATATCGCACACAATGCACAATTATGATAATTATTATTTTTATATAATGTAAATGATTTACAGTGCTAGGAGATCTGTTTTTAATTAATCACGTAAAATTCATTCACTGTCACGTCGATGAATAAACGCAGGTGCTCGTAATTATTACTAAGACAATATCCGTTACAGCCTTTGGGCAAGAAGTCATAATAAAAATAATTGAACTCTTCATCGATTTGATTGGAGAAAATTAATTGCATTTCTCTTCTGTTTTATAGTATTGATTTTCAGTGACTTTTAATTAATGATTTCTGTTTAATTATTAATTTAATTCTATTCTATTAATTCTCGACACAGAATTATTATATGAAAATTAAGTGACAGCTTAATAGCATTTCATAGTAACAGAGTTAACTTATTAATACAACATCAGAATTATACTTATAGATATAGATACATATAAATGCGATTTGAATAATATGATTTTCAGAGTTAAGTTTAGATAATACTACATTCATTTCAAAATGTTATAACAAAATGATATGTATTCAATCGCAAACTATTTATTCATTTGCCAATATACATTAATTATATCGAAATGAAATGCATCACTTCCCTTGATATTTGCGTCGCGTTTAATATTACAAATGTTACATATTTTACGTTCTTTAAAGATCTTCATACAAATAAATAAATAAACTACATTGTTACAGAAAATAAAGCTACTAATAATATGTTCTATCACAATTCAAAGTATCATACGCGCAGCATGAAATATATTTTAAAGCATATCTATACTGTATACTAATATTTACCAGCCTATCTACCGATACAATTTTCTATCACATAAAAATGACGCTTGATCCTCCACATTTTTTACTCAGACTAAAGCTACCAATGCAGACTGCATTCATAGCGAATACGCGCGACTCTTGCGTAAAGGTTGCGGACCTCAATTATGAAGTCTAATTGTAAAGTCGCCGAATCAGCATAGAGACCGTAAGTTAGTTTCAACGCTCTTCCATCTTTTTCGTTTTGTCCAACGAGATCTGATACGACCGCGTGATTTTGTTTGGACGCGACGGAAGGTCATCGAGATGACTTCGCGTCGATCGAGTCGAAGAGCGAGCGATCTGTCGTCCACAAATCACGCGTGAAATTGCTTCTGATGGCCGGTGGTCAGTTCGCCAAAGCTTGCCAAGTCTCGCCTAGGATTGCTAAGCTGAGCGCAACGAGAGAGTTCTCAATGTAACAAGCTTATTCCGGTTGTGTAGTCAGTATAAAAAATGTATATACCGATGGAATGAACTCAGAATGTAATTGCTATGAAAAAATAGTTTATATCGTGAAACAGCGAAATATAACAATTGTTTTAATACCATTGGGGTAATTTCAGCGATGATAATTTATTCAGAAATTATTATATCTCATAGAATGCATAGAATGCATAATTTAGAGAGATAGTTTAATCAAATAAAAATAAAAAATAATTTTACTTAAATAATTTCAAATAAATTACTAATTATTTAATAAGTTATTTAATAGTTTAGTTCATTAAATGAACACAATTAAGTAACAGAATACTAATGAATAGTTTTTTTCTTGCGTTAGAAGCCGTCACACGAGTGGCAATTGTCAACGTTCGGGTCCCACGTCATTCGTTAAAATAGCACAAGAATAACATTTAAATAGTACATTTTAATGTCAATTCATGCACTTTACGATATTTTTCAGCGACTCTCGCTGTTAATGTATTATAAAAAAAGACTAAAACATTTAGCTACGCTTCTTCTCCATCAGCAGAAACTTATGATACTAATATTTTGCTATTTATGTTATATACACGTTATTCGTGTATTTGTTTTATGCATGTTTTTATGCATTTTCTAGCACAAACAGCTTTCTCAAGATTACGAGAAAAGATCGGGGGGGGGGGGGGGTGGAGGGGAGGAGGGTGTGATAGTTATAAAATTTAGTGTGGGTTTTGCTGTAGACTAAAATTAGTGTTTGCTCAGTTACTCTTCATTGCTCAATTCTTTGACAACAAAACCATAAGTATTTAGATATCAGAATTATAAATTATTATGATGTTATTTATTGTAACTTATATATACACATTTTGTATGTTTTCATAATGCTTTTTAAAAGCAATGTAGGAGTAATAGAGTCACACATTTTGTGATAGTTTTCGAGCAGTATTTTTATTAATATCTTTAACTAATTTAATTAATGTAATATATTGATAAAATAACTCAAAAATATCATGTGAAATTATATATCTTCAGTGGTTTATCAACAGATCTGAAGTACATATTATATTTTTAAAAGAGTAAAATATAGATCCACAACGAAGATAAAGTCTAAGACTTTATCTTCGGCAAGCTTATGCAAGCTTTTTTATTTTATATTAAAATAATGATTTTTTATAAAATATAATTTTCAAATAAAACGAATGAGATATAGGTCTAGTAATAAAGTCTGATTAAGACTTTATTACTAG